>JAQIWU010000431.1:0-26568 GCA_034696445.1 Isotomiella minor
CAGCCATAGGAAATACCTTTGGCTATTTAGCAACAAAGTTTGCTTCTTTTTTTGTTTTAACCTTTCTCTATGGGAAAAAGTTATTTTTTGAGGTTTTTCCGCACGCACATTTTGACAATTTTTATATGACTCCTAATGGGACGAACGGATGGACACATTTTATTCCAGTTTTGACAAAAGAAAAGCTTCTAATCACCATCTTTGTCATTCCATTGTGGTAAATTCCTGCCTGAAGTTTTTGCTAAGATTAATCAAATGAAATCAAATCTACACTTTTGATTTAACATAAATACTTGACAGTTAAACTAGCTGCGACGGTGACACCGACAGACTCAAGCTTTAAGACAACTGTAATTTGGTAGATCCTGTTGATGTTGATGATGGATTATGCTGTTACCACTTGAACGCATATTTCGAAAAGAGATGAGACGATGACATTCAAAATCGTCAAAACGTGAATTTAGATCAGATCAAGCATTCAAAAAGCTCATCAACCGGAAAATAGCTTGTAATCCAAGTTGTTCATCCTACCAAACAAACCGTCTTATTCTTGAACTCCTCAAAAATTCAAAGACATTCAAATCACTAAACTGCCGTTGGAGAGCTATTTTGTATTTTGTAATATACTTAGGAGGTTAAATCACTTAAGGGGGAATAAATGAAGTCTTTCTCTTCCGTCTTTGAAAAAAAGAAGGAAGACCATATGCCACGTTCTTTTCTTCATAGCTCAAAATAGACAGTTACAGGTTACAAACATTCTCTGCTATAAAAAAGAAGTGCAAAAATGTTTTTCCTGCAACAACGAACGACGACTCTTTTCTGAGAAGCTGTTTTTGCAATTTCTCATGTGCAAATGTTTAAAAAAGATCTTACTTTTCATGAAATCCTTCAAAGTCTTCAGACTGTTCACCTATGGTGGCATCCAAATCCAAGTAGCTCCCAAACTCCCCATCCTTGTATATCTGGAACGTGGCATCGTCCAACTAAAAAAAAGAAAATAAATTGCATTTACCATTCACGTTTGCAGAAAACCAAGTTCGATGGCTATTGCACAGGGATTGCTGATTGATATCAAAAAGTTTTGCATGATAAACGCCCCATAATGATGTCATCTGAAGAAATTGAGATATCATATTTTGTTTTATGAACAATGATGATGATACCGCATTTGTAAGTTGATTTTGATATCCATGCACCGTCTTATAAATTATGGTTCCCATGCAGATACAATTTCTTTATGCAATTTCTTCAAGCGTCAGGAAATGTGAGGATGGTGTCAAATTGTATTAGCTTCTGTCATCATTCCTTCTCTTCAATCTTATCATCATACTTTTAGCTCGAAACATTGCTGCCTCTTCTATCACTGAGCAATGTAACAACTTAATTATGAAACGCTGTTCAATCACAAATGTAAACGGTGCAATATGAAATCTAGCAATTGAAAAAGGTAGCAAAAATACTGTTGTAAATCGCATCAAATCGAAAGGTGCGAAACTGAAACTGAATTTTAAAAATTTCCCTCAATTCTCAGGTAACATTTTCTGCGGTTGTGAGAAATCCAAATTAAAAGTCAAGGAGTCAGTCATAAGAGTGCAGAAGAGAGGAAATAAGAAATCAACCTGGCGTTTAAAATTCTGCATGATTTCATGGAACGTAGAGTCAAAGACACCGATGAAATTTTTGAACGAAAGAGAGGACCAAACCGCAACGAGGCAATTTACTTCTTCTTCAAGTATTGCTCTGCATTATTGCTTACTGAACTGTGGAAGAAGTGAATTGAACTTTATGAAAAGCCAAGTTGTTCTTTTTACAGTCTTCCCTGAGAGGCTAAACAACCGGAACAAGAGGAAAGACAGTGCATTACATTGCACAATCCATTTCTTCTTTTCACATGAGATTCAACAACGTCCAAAATAGAATTCCGCACAACGTACTTCACTTTTTGCATAAACTGAACTGAACTGAAGCCAATAAGGTAAACCAAAAGTGGAAAAGTAAGCAAATCATGCTCTTCGTTTAATGAGCATATCTTTGACTTTTTCGCAAATCACTCATACGTATATTTACCTTTAGAAATATTCTAATTGTAATGTAGCAAACAAGAAAGTCACATCATTATTTACACTTCATCAATTGAATCGTTTGAAATCGACGGGTTCATTTTTGCACATTTCATTTTGCTGCGCAATCACTCAACGCGGATAAGTCTCTGGACCGCGCCGACTCATTAATTCGTTTCCGGAACCAGGATAAATAAAATGACTGAATAAAAGCGGTTTCAGTTTAATCAGGCGGATGAAATTGTTTTAACAGGTAGCGTAACTGTAACGTGAGACTCCTCTGTCTCGTCTTATAATACTTTCCTGCCCCGTCATTGAAATAGATAAAAGCGGAAAATATTTTAAAGGAATGTCAAGAATTTTACATTATTCAGCTCAAAAGGAAGTTCAAAGTTACATGAGCAATTGATAGCATCATTATTTTATTATACGTTACGTCGTCATATCAACGTCAAAGACATTCCTGTGCTTCATTCCGTATTAATTGGAATGAGTAACTGTGACATTTGTATTTTTATAGCCTACCTAATAACACATGCTTAAGTGTCGTATGCCGTGTGACTTTGCAAACTATCTATCTTTTGTGACAAGTGGATTCATAGGTCAAGCTAAATTAGAGCATTACATCATGTCATACGAGTCTACATTCAATATTTCAATTTTCCACAGTGTGAAAAAGATTATGATTTGATGCTGGGTGGTGGCTTGAGTCTTCAGTGGCGAAATATTAAACAAAGATGAAGACATTCAAGGGCATGTTTTCCAAAGAAAAGAACAATAAATTGCATTGATAACCCCTGAAGGCGTTGTTACTCTTGACACTGACTGTTTTTTTCATTCATATACAGGAAAAGAAATCCATCCATCCATACATGCTAAATTAAATCCATGCATAACTTATTGCAATCATCCAGCGACAGATGCCTTATGCAAAAATGAGTCTTCTGATACCGTTCTCTCATAGTCTGCACTCTATGTAATTTTCGGCCTATTTATAAAAAGCCATTGTGCCTATAATTGTTGTTACTGTTACTAATAAAAAATTATTTTCCTTCAATTTTAATCCAATCACGACCGATCAGTCGTCCACCAAGAAGCGGAATATTTTATTTTAGCATATGCACGCGATGCACCTGAGAAACAAGTCGACTCGAGAGACGATGATGATGATGATTGATGAATTTGAACGCGTAACAAATTACGACATTGAAAATTATTAGCAAACTTGAGAGAGGGAATTGAATTATAGTTACACCTAGCAAAACCACACCACAACTCCGTCAGTCAGTCACAATATAAAACTCCTCTCTTCTGTAATGAATTTTCCTCCTTTTCATTGTTAACCACTTTGAATGAGAGCATTCATTTCATTCAGTGTGGCTCCGTAAATTAAATTGAACATCGAGCCAATAATAATAAAGGCATTTTATTACATGATGATGGACCTTGACGATTTATTTATTATTGACCAAGACCACACTCGTCGAATCTGGCAGAGTTTTAACGTCGTGTCTTAAAGTAAAACCATAATTTCTGATCTCTGCTTATCAAGAAATTGATCCTATCTTTTCTTTCCCATGCCAGTCAATTTTTTTTGCGACCACTGGTGTCACATTGTGTCAACCCAATTCCCTTCAATAATGCTGTTTAATTTAGCGTCATTCTTCAAACTTCATTCCATTTGACATGCCGTGGCGTCATAAAAAATTCATTTATGACTTGCCAATTTGAAACGTTTTTGTAAGAGCTGTTTTTGACACACTGCATCATAAACTCTCAATTTCGACGTGTGATAAAATTAATAGTTTTCTATAGTGTCAAGTCAAATAAAGTTTAATTCTGCATACGACTTAAACCTGGATTAATCTAAGTTGGACATAATATTTAACTGATGAACAAAGGTTCAAAGTCAAAAGACACAAGGTCAGCATAATCAAAAGGGGGCATATTTCACTTCTCGTCAAAGAAAACAGTGAAAAGTGTAGACGGATTATCAGAGTGCTTTGAGAAAAGACCACACGCAAAAAGAATTATAAAGTGGAATGAAATGATGTGTTTGAATTTGAAGCTTCTTGATTTTGCATAATCTCGTCTTTCTCCCTCTCAAACTTATTGAATTTGGAGAGGGTTGACACTTTTCATGTTTATGTATGCCGTAAAGTCGTAATAAATATGTAAATCTCATATTCAATCTTCTTCCTGAAAAGTAAGTAAATACTTGTACCACAACAGCTAATCATCGTCACAGGCAAAAGGATAGACACGAAGGAAGAGAGAAAGAAAGAAAAAAAAACTTCAGGAATGCAGTGTGACATAAAGCAACTCTTCTTAAAAGCTACACACAGGTTGTCCATTAATTGTAGTTAGTTACCTGCTGATTGTTTTTAATCGAGTGATTTGTAATTGATCAAACAAGCGTGCAGTTCATGCGTCTAACCCTGCCTCTGTTAATAATGTAATGGTACAAAGTAACACTATGTATTCGTGTTCACACATGTTGTTCTACTTACATTGTCTACGAGTTTCTTATCAAATCATTCGACACAAAAAGCTCATGAGTTTTAAGGCTTAGTTTCCCACAGGATTGGAATAAAGAAGAGTGAGGAGAGAGACAAGTAAACTCTTTTCTTTTTTTGCTCAATTAAAGCCCTTTTGTTCTTATTTCACCAAGTCAGCAGTCCGTAATCCAATCCACCTCAGAGATAGTCTCAACTACTGCTAGTAAACGATTGTTAAAGTCACTCAAGACATGATGCTCTGGAAAGGAAAAGGGTGATGGTTGAAGGAAGGATATGCAATTTACAAAAAGTAAGTGGTGCAAACAATTTACAGTCTCATTCTGCTCCTGCGGTATCGTTCGTAGATGCGACAGGTGGCCAAATTATCCAAACAATTGCAAGTGCGTAACAATGGGATACAAATAGACTCTGAATCTGAACCCAAGCTTGGTTTTTTTCTCGCCTTTCTTCTTTCTCTCCTCTCGCCTACACTTCTTCTGCTGAACTGAATGTGTTTTTGGATGGATATGTATCCTCAATGAAGGATTTTGTTTTTGTTCACACAACCTGATGAGCTAAAACTTTGAATTGAATTGCCATTTGAAAATGGCGTTGACATGACACGTTAAACCCATCCTTGTACAATCAATAGTAACAATCAAAGGTTCCTGTGACGACAGGGTCAGCCAAGTCAATCTGCGCAGGGAACCTTTTTTGTGCTCCAAAGTTTGCTCCAAATTCTATTTAAAGTCAAGACCACATTCACCAAAAGTTTAAATTCTTAATTATGCAAACGATCAAGGAGCACATAGCGGAATAATGTCGTAATTGGTCCCACTCTTTCTTGATGCAATTACTAAACGATAGGTTATCAAGCAAAGAGGAAACTGTAAAAATAAAAAGAGGCAACGGTTTCCGCGATAAGAATGCATGGCAGTGGCAGATGCTGCATTCATTTGTTTTCTTGGTATCATAGTACATCACAGCGTCAGGTAATAATTTTATCAATATCACAATTTTGCTCTTCAATTCATTATTCCAAAACTTGTTGCTGAAGACTCTAACTATAATTGGTATTGTTACTGTCATCAATCTATGAAAAAAATGCAAAGTTGAGTGCCATTTACTTGGATACTTAGTCTATTTTTAATACCACAACAATGAGGTGTAAAAAGCTTTGGCATATGGCCTTTTGTGCAGAAAGTAAAGTAAAGTAAATAAATGCAAAGCTGATGTTCACTTAGGAACGGACGAGTCTAAGTAGATTGAGAGGAGATAAGAAAACAAAGGGAAAATGTAATTTGTCAACCAAAATATGGTACATTATTTTAGTTAGTAGGCAAATGCAAGGAAGACACGACGAGGTGAAGGTACACGCTTTAAGTTTTATCTATTGCATTACACGCATTGTTTTGTTTTCTTGCATTCAAAGTCTTCTCTGTGATAATTTAGTGCACACAATCTGATATAATCTAATTACACGATTTTGCCCACAGCTACTTGTTTAAAAGAAACTAATATCTATCCCTCGTCCAGCTTAAGCGCATAGGTATCAACCACTTCAACTTTTTTGACTTGATCCTCTTGGACATAAGTTGCTTTCATGATAAAGTTGTAGTAATCAAAGACCGAAGATCCTGAAGACATCTTATTTATTATCGCCTTCATCATCCTTTTATAATCAAACCTTCAATCAAACCAAAGCGTTCCGCTCAAACTGTCACAGTTTTTCTTTACAAAAATTCGGCAGGACTGCAGTACACATTAAGCGACGATATGGTCAACAAGTTAAGTTAGATTACAAGTTTTGTGCATTTGGCCACTGACATGTAAATCAAAAGTCCTGACACGTTCATGTTTTTTAGACTTTGGGTTCAAAGGGTAATGCATGGATCATGACATAATTAGCAGCTACGTTGGGTGAAAATTTTAATCTTGTTAATATCACTAATGATACAGTGGTATCAGTCATATTCTGCGACAAATCAGTCAAAGGGTTCAAGGGATATCGGGTCAATAAACCCTTATCCTTTCGAAAGGACTAGTGTCCCTGTTGGTTCTCCAGGTGATCAAAAGTCGCAAAATCCTCTTATCTGGCCTACACAGTTTAATTACAACCTTGCGTTTCCCTACAATTTAAGTCTGGTTCATTAAATGGTAATAACGAGATGAAGGAGATAAGGGATGAAAAGAATTACGGGCATACGTACTCTGACAATTAAACCACATCCTCCCACTGTCTCATGCAAACTCGTTCGTTCCTTTCTTTCTTTAGATAATTCTACTTCTATACAGAATGTAAGGCAGTAAAATTAACCTAGATAATCCATTAAATTCACATAAAAATCAATAACTCGACCTACGTTCATTTCATTATGTAGTTTCGTGTGACACTTTGGGTAAAAAATGGAGGATTATAATCCTAAATTGTTTGCTTCTAAACAATCAAATTATTATAATGTAGGCAATAAAGTTGTAGGGTTGGACAGTTTTGTGTGCCATAATGGGCATCATTATTATTATTACTTAGGGGAATCCTAGTCAAACTGGGTGGACAGACAACGAATTTATCTTCCCCTCTGAATTAATTAGAGAGAGAGATTGGACGAATCAATCTGACCTAGAGTGAACGAGAGAAAAATGAGTAGATTTCGGAGAAAACTTTTCCTCGACCAATGCACAGTTAGATCAGGAATACATGAAAAATATAGAAATCGGGTTAAAGATAAAAGCGAAAAGAATATAACCGTGACAAGGATATTGATTGAATTGTCTGTTAACTAAGCTTTTTCGGTAGATATCAATGAAGAAGTTAAGTTGGAGAAACAACTTTGGAATTCAGTCCACTAATAAAATAGATGATCTGAAGTTCTAATTGTAAAACGTGCAGTGAATTATGGTCAATATCAATTGATCGCGATTCATTTAAACTTATCTTCTTCATCGTCACTGTCCGAGTTCTACCAAATCGTCTAGCAAAAACTGAGTCAAAATCATCTCACCCCGATCTCAGTTTGAACTAAATTATGAATTAGCCAAGTCCAAATTTTGCTCCCCCAAAAATAAATCTCGGCTTCCTTTACAAGATTTCGTTTTTTAAAGGTGCACAAGTTTTGTCTGGAAAAACTGCTCGCTTTGGTCGGCATAAATATAAACAAGAGAAAAGATTCGTCAAGGTGTGCTTAAGTGTGAATGAGTTCTGTACATGACTTCATGCCAAATTCTGCATTGGATACTCCTCTTTGCACCCTTTTTAAAAATAATTTTTGACTTTCCACCTCTTCACGCTTCTTCCCTCGGTTTCAGTTTAGAGCTCAAAGGAAATGGAAGATATGGATTAAGTACCCCGAACACGATTCTCACCCTACGACTACACAACGGATAAATAAATCAGGTCCACCAAGAACAAGAAAAGTTATGAGGGTGGTGTACCAGGCAGGGTTGTGCAAAAATAATAATAAAAAGTTCAAGTATTGTTAACGTCAAAAAACTCCTTCGCCCAAGGCAGCTTTTTTGAGACATCTCATCTCATCTTCCCTCACGACGGATAATAGAATGTTAAATACATAAGTAACGCTGTGGGTAAGTGGCAGACCATGTTTTCCTCATTTTTTATCATCTCCATGTCCGGTGCTATTCCCCATTCCATTCCTCCTTGATATGATATGATATAATTCAAATGAAAGGTAAAGCAATAAAACAAAACGTCTGTTCGTGCAGTGGGCACATGGTGTACAAAGCTACTAGCCAGCTACTTTTCTCTTGATGGAAAAATGCATCATTTTAATTAGCTTTAAAGAACAAGAGCAGTTTGTCAACGTTCAAAGGAGCTCATTTATCATCATTTCCTCTCTGAAGAGCGTTTTAAATGCATAATAATGTGCATGTCCATCATCCTGCACAGGTGCCCAGCGGAACTACTTAAACTACTGGACATACTAAACTGATAAATTGAATAAAAGATAGTCCATCCTGCCTGCTGTCAGATCTCAAAGAGCCCCACTTCTTTGTGCATTTGTTCTTCAGCAGCGTGCTTAAATTTTTCTACAGCAAATACAACTTCTGCAAATTTTCTGAAGCAATCCTCGCACTTTCATTTGTTTCTCCTGCTCCTCATGGATCATTGCAGTCTATTTTATTTATTTCAGAAGAGTTTCAAATTATTCACGAAAAGTAAACTACTGCCTCTGCTTGATTGACTGACTGCCTACCTGCTGACAGGCTCTAATAACGCATTTATTTAACTTTTATGTACAGTTTACCGTAATTATGCTAACAAGCCAACTTCTTCTTTGCTTTACATCACAAAACTCATTTGCTCATTGACGACGTCCTCTCATAAAAAGGAACATGACTGATTGACTACTTCAGTCCATTCAGAGGAGGATTTGTGAGAATTTGGAAAGAAAATGGGAAAGACACAGACACGTAGCGCAATCACAATCGCGCAGAGTAAATAATAATAAATTCGTTTACAATTGGAATTCAAATCCATTATTTTAGTGAAAGAACAATATTTCGCAAATTGATCAGAACTGCAATTTAAACAAGCGAGACCGCAATATTATGCTATGCTCAGCCGCAGACTTAATGAATGCTCACTGAAAAAATTGCAAGGATTGTCAGCCATATAATGGCATATCTTCGTGTACTGGGATGCCCCAACAAGTGCCAAATTGAGGAAGCTAAAAGACATATATTTCCTTCCATGCGCCACCCCCGTAAAACGAATTTTGTATTTTAACAATAAAGGTGAGATGACAGGAGAAGATGATGGTGAGTCCTACATTGTCTGGTGACGCAATTTGTTGTTAATTCAGGCAACAATTAAGGTTTGAAATGTACAACACAATAAAAAACAAAGGTTTTCTTGTGACAGTAAAAAGTACACAAGAAATGAACTGTTTTAGCTTTGGTGCATGTAAATAATAGATAGCCCACGCTTTAACGAAGTAAAAGATGTGCAATAATACTACAAATAGTTCCCACTCGTGATTTTATTTCATCGCATTTGCATTTTGCAAAACTGCAATGTAAGAAGTAAATCGGCGTGATATGATGGCAGAATTTAATACGACGTTTGCATGCATAGATGAATATAATATGATGATGACGTTGTTGATGAGGAGCTGATTAAGCATAAAAATGCAAAAAAAACTAAAGTACGGATTACTTAATCTTCCGTTGATTATCTGAAACTACCAACAATATCAACATCATCAAATGCAGCCCCGTGATGTCATGTCAGATGTGATCAACCGTTTAGAATTAGAATTGCTAGCTCTATTATCATCATTGTGTATCCCTATACCTCATCAAATGAATCAGGAGGAGCAAACAGGACAGGGTCTTTAGCAACTCGTGATTAGATGATCCTATTGTGACACAATAAATGACAGACACTGTGATTTTCTGCATTTCTGTAAATATCATTTTCATCCCCTTTCAACAGATTTCACACATGAGGAACTCAAAGGTTATACACGTTATGTTCATTTTTTGTTGCAAATTGGGGCATTGGGGAGAATCCATACAATGTCAACCTTTCAAAGAATGTAGAGAAACATTCTTTGACCATTTTTTGCTTCGAAAAGGTTTCGAAATATTTGGCATTTACTGCCTACTGTTACGGACAAGGTCCTCCCTTTGCTTGGATAGGAATTTATTTATGACAAGCTTGTTTCAAGTTGCCTCATTTTCCCCTAAAATGCCTTCTTATGCATAAGTAATCAACAGAAAGGAATGTATTCAAAAGTAATAACATGACTGTGTCTGTGTACTTACCCTGTGTGGGGCCCCAAGGATCCGATGAACCGAAGCAATTTGATTAATTAGAGGGATGTGTACTTTGAAGGCATACGTGGGTGGCCTGCTTGGTTCGGGATAAAGGGACGCACAGCCGAAAGGGTCAGTATCATTTAAATATTGAATACGACACGTCAAGACTTCCATTGAAAGGACTGGTATAAAGTATCATAATACTCTCTCAGAAATTAATTTGTGTCATTAATAAATCAAACAAGAAGTTCATCAGAGGAACAAGCGACGGTGTATTTGTTTTCACTCTTGAGAAGACAAGACAGTCAATTACATCTTGTTGATATGAGCCACCTCCTCGGCCGATGGTATTTAGTACAAATAAAATAGCAAATATCAGGAAGCTTAAATCAAATAAATTATTTTAGCTGCTTGTTTTGTTTACACGCGTTTCACTTATTCAAATGACAAACAGTCGCTTTGTGTCTGTCTGGAAATATGCGTACAGTTTTTTTCAGTTCAGGAGTGAAGTTCACACGTTGGTGCTAATGCACAGATAAATTCTAGTCACAATGCAATGTTAAAATTTAAAACAAAAAACGAGGTTGCGTTCTGCAACCTTGTTTCACCAAGTAATGTTACTTTTGTAGCTTCTCTCTGGACTGGTCTATGAATGCACTTTTGCACAATACAAACTGTTTGCTACTGTTCCTTCTTTTCCTTGAGAAGAAGATGACTCTAACACTCAAATTAAATGAGATGTTAACGATGTGATGATTGCCCTGCCCAGCATGAAGGATTGGGGAAGTTGAGACTGCGACACTTGACTTGGACCGTGCCAACGGCAGGTAAAGTTTAATTTTAAGCCTTTAGGTTTAGCATCCACTTCACCGAGAGAGAGGCGAGGCGAGGCTTAGTCAGTGTAAAATCTTATTAGTCATTGCAGTTAATTTTAATTTTTATTGTTTATGCAACTATTTTTACGACTCCCTTCTTCTTATGCCACGAATTTATTCTGATTTCACGGACAGTCAGTGAGCACTAACTAAAACCAACTGCCTTGAGTTCATTGTGTTCTTTAAGGTTGTTAGCTAACGCCCGACATGCAGGAGTGAGTGGGACCTTGAGACGAAGGAACAACGCAACGCAAATCAGATACCCCTTTTTCCATGCAACAGGTTTTTAAAAAATCACAACGCTGCAGGTTGGACAGGTGCACTTTTTTCACCGGAAACTCATTTCCATTTTGTTATTTATAAACGGTGTTGCCGATATTATTGCGCAAGAATCTTTAGTTAGTAGAACAATACGATCCAATCAAAAGGATTCTCTTCTATTAATAATTTATTTATTCTTAACAAGTTTTGTTTGTTCTATTTTTCCAGCACTAGATTCAACTATGATTGGTAAAAAAAGCACAAACTGATTCATCTCTTCAGGAGGCAAGTGGAAGTGGAGTAGGTAACAACCACAGCACAACTGGTTCTAAAGAGTTGTCTCAACTGTAGCTTTATACTCCCTCACCAACCAAAACCAAACCACTCGCTTGCTTTTGCTTATTCGCACTCTTCTTCTTCTTCCCATCCATCGTCATCGTCTCATCTTTTTACTCTCTCCTTCTTGCTTCAAATTGCATACAAAAGTGGAGTGAGGGAGAAAGAAAATTCATTGTAATGCTATGTCTTTGAAGAAAGCTGGTACTTTTTGATGAGCTCTGCGAATCTGACTGAAAACTTTTGGATTCATGGAAGAAGATTACATTACAGAGGAGGAAGCCTTCTCAAGTCCGAATAGAAGGAAAGATACTAAATATGAAAAGACAGATCAAATGAATTAATGAATAAAAAATTGTTTATAAAAAGAAAGATGTTCACTTCCCAATATCCCAATCCAAGCAAAAGCAAAGCCATGTCATGATGATCATCTTGCACACACTTCACTTTTTTTATGCCACAACTTTCTTCTTCAACTCTCCTTGAAAGCTACCTCGTCCAATATCGAGCTGAATCTCACACTATTTATCACCTGAATGGTGAAGAAGAATCAAGAGCTAAAAAATACTTAAGTGAAAGATACTTTTACAGACACAAGGAAGGAAGGAAGGAGTGAACGATTTTATGACCAAGTAAAGCAAGGCACAATAACAATGCCCACTTTTAAAAAAGTGGTGATGATATTACACAATTCTTTTCCATCGTGTGTGTGAATGTGAATGAAGAAGAAGAAACACGGTACTGCAATATTCCATTTCAAAGCAATCAAGTGTAGGATTACGCTTATTTTTCATCGAGGGAAAAGATGCAATGTCAAGTCAAGTCAGTGGTGTCCATGTTTTTGTTGATCTATCTCTTTCCTCCTTTAAAGTATCTCACCTCTCACGTAATAAATTTAACCAATCTTTTGAATTAAACGCACAATTCAGAGTCTTTCAATTACTTCTTTTCTCTGAGTCTATCTAACCAAAGGTGAAAAGGGAAGGTTGGGTGGAGAGAATGAAGCATTTTTTTTCAAACCGTGACTAAATGAAACGTACGGTATGGTTGAATCAACACTCGTATCTTTATATGTTTGGTGTTCACCTCTTCTGCAGTGCAATATTTATTATGCAATGAAATCTAAAGAAAAAGATGCGCACAATTGTGTGTGAGAGAAGTATAATGTCATACATCCTAGTTAAAGTTTGAGTTCAATGTAGTTTACGTTAAAAGATACGATCAATTGGATGACGGTCATGCTGCCAAAATGTCTCGCACGTTAATTCTCTTCTTCGTCCTTACACCTTCTCCATCCAAGAATTTTATTTTTGATACTTTTGGCATGAGAAGGAAGTGGAAAGTGGAGTTAAAAGACTGAGTGACGAGACGTTCTAAATCTGAACATTTCATATGGAAAAAAGTGTATCACGCCATATCATCACAAGAAGATGCATACGTTCTGGATGCTTTGCTTTTACTCGATCGCAGCAGCAACAGCAACTATTTTTGCATAGAGAGTGAAATAAATCAAAATCTTTTCCTGTAACTTCATGTGCGATGAATGCCACCCACTACCACTTGAATAGGCAGACGCTATGTGGAGAAAGCATTTAAAAATGATACGGTAATAATGCCTATTCACGCAATTCAAATGGGAGTGAGTATTGAACTCATAAAAGTGATTTTGTGGCTAATGCACTTCCTCCTGAGTATTCAAAATTCCACAAATTTACGACCACCTCTGCTGAAACTACTCCCAAATTTCATTTCCCAATTGTCTTTAAGACACTTTTCTTTCATGCAAAAAACATGCGACTTTATACTTTGGTTCTTGCAATTCTCTCCTCCTCCCTTGCGTAAGAGTGCCGACGAGAACAAAGCTCATCAGAAATATTTATGATGGTGCGAATAATGTTACGAAATATAAAATCACAGATTTTAATTTTTTTTCTTGCCTTCACTCACACCCCTTGCAGAGTTCGAGAGTTCGGGTTATTTTGAGATTAACAATTAGACATTTATTTATTTTCCGTTGGGACATTCATTCTCTTCCCTTATTTCAAGGTTGAATCCGAGTAAAGGGCATTGAAGCCTGACGAATGAGAGGTGCACACCTCCCATCAAGAAATGTGATGTAAATCAAGGTGAAAAGTAATTTGAATGGAATCTCATTAGTGCCTCATGATGGAACCAGTCAGACGTGCATTCTATAGCCTCTCAGTAATTTAGAGTTTACAGAATTAAATGATCGTTTTAGTAAACTAGAATTAGGGAGGAGATCAAAGGAAAAAATCTGAAGTTTAGATCCCTTCATTTTGTAATCAAATGTGTGCTTCTGTTTACTGTATTATGGGGTGACTTCATGTCTGAGATGTGTGACTGTAGCTAAGGTATATAGGAAAAAGCTCCAGTGTACAAGTTACATAATTGTGATCATCGATGATTCAATATTTACCAGAGGTATACATCCCTGTTGTATGTGCAATCAAAGTTGGTTAGTTGGTTGAGAGAGGAGTTTGTTGTTAATGAAGAAGGGTGAAAATGGTATAAAAAGTTGAAGTCCCAATTTGACGAAATTTCTTATTCTCGATGAGGTGTCAAGATAAATCTTAATTTTCCTCCAGTACTTTTTATTAAACCCACCAATCCCTTGAGCAAAAAACCTCCACGGCGAGGTAACTTATTTGCATATTACATTACCATCACAATCGACTGGCCTCTAGAGATGAGGTTGCTTGATTGGATTTGAGATGAGGAGAGAAGAGAAATGCCTTTATTATTGGATTATTGGTGAAAAGAGAGAAGGTGCAGAGAGAATGAAAGACGTGAGATGATGAAGTGTAGTGTAGAGGAGTATTCCAACAAACGTCATCATAACTTTTTCGAGAACGCGTTTGAAAGAAAATATAACAAAGTGGTGGATATTACATATGTAGATATGTAAAAGAAAAAGTCATTTGTCTTAATTTGGGGCATAGAGTAAAAGCTTTCCACCAGGAAATCATTATTTGTTTGCTTTGCATGCTGTGACGCAGTGACGCTTTTGCCTTTGGCACAGTTAGATCTGTATTTTTTTATGCGAGGAGATGAGAAATGGATGATGGCCAGGGCAAAAATGAGACAATAATGAGAAAGTTTTTTTTGTTTCTCTTACCTTTCCATCCATCGTTCCTGATGCCGTTGATCTTCGACGCTGCAAAGTTTCCTGTTCCGCAGTTTCTGACTTCCTACAATTATGGAAATAGAAAGATGTTAAAATGCTAATGTTAGCTTCTTGTGCACATTTATGATGAATGACTCGGAAGGGTATCGACATTTGACTTGGTTTTTTTGGCTCACAGGTTTTGAGAGAAAACCGGAAACAGAATTCTGAGTTTTAGCCTCAGTCAATGATATAATTATTGACAGAAGTAATTAACTAAAAAGATAAACACTCCGGTCGTCTACACGTAACAAATCAATGACACTTTCGAAAAATGCGTCCTACTTTCCTCCACCAACAACTCTTGTAGGAAATGACAGGAGGAATGCAAGAATTTGTAAATGCAAATTGCATCTATTCCATGAAGATTATGAAAAAAACTATCCCCTACCGAAGTGATTAACTGCACAGTCACTAATGAACACTATTTTCTCTGCAGAAATATTTTTTTTATCAATCATTTTGTAACAACAACACCCTCAATAAATTAAGTTAGCCTTCAATTCAATTCCCACGAGACTTTTCGACGGTGCAATTTAACTGTCATAAATCATTAACGCATCCTGACATTTGACTTGTGTGATGCAGATTTTATTTATTGGATTCCAGGGACCTCATACTCAGATTCAAAAGGACTAAAGCCAAGGTTTGAATGTACATAATTCTACAGTGGCTGTGGCTGTCAAAAGTGAACCAATAAATCTTGAAAATAAAGAAAAGGTGGTGGTGGTGTGGGATCCTTGGGAATTCATTACTGGAAAGAAGAAGGAAGAAAACAGAAGAAAGAAGACATGATGGAACTAAAGGGACTGGGCTGTTAATGACATTAGATAAAGAGCAATAAAAATATTTTTGCAGGACTCAGTTTTTTAAGGTTTAAAAAGTAGTGGGCCTAATCTAGACATACAACTTCCTCCCGTTAACTGCCTTACGATCGTGATTCTACAGCGTTTTTGGGAATATGTGGAAAATTTAATGGGGTAAAAGTGGAATGTGTTGGGATGAAGGGATAAAGATGAAAGGATTAATCTGACTTAAGATGCAATTTAATGCTTCATGCATGCGAAGGGGGTAAAAAGGTGAGATTTTTTAGGGGAAAATATGAGTCATAAATAATATTGAAAAATAATGACATTTTCGGATTACAGGGAGTCAAACAACGTCATTATGTGATCATTACCTCCTTCCTTCAGAAGTGGTGGGCTTTTCCATAGTCGACACTCCAGAATCTTTTACGCTAGCTGGATCCACCTCTTCGAAGCTGCTAGAAGTTCCAACAGACGCATTATCATCATCTTCCTCTTCTTCTTCTGACTCGTCATCAACTTGTGTCTTGTCGAATTGGTCTGCAACAACATCGCTCGTGGTGGACGAGTCATCATCTTCTGATTCCTCCTCATCTTTTGTATCATCCTTGAGTGAAAGTCGTCTCTGAGCCCGGCACAACTCTTCCATGTTTACAGTTGGAGGGGTCGGGGTAGGAGCGGGGCTTGGGGCCTCGGTAACGTTTCCCAAAATGTCATCAATGTTTTCAATATTGCTGATAAGGATGCTACCTTTCCTGCTCCCACCCCGAGAAGCAGAACAAACGGAGGACTTCCTGCTAATGGAGGCACTTCCGTTTTGTAACTCCGAAAGGAGAGTCTCCACTCCGTCTGGCTCTGTCCTTTCCCCAAGGTCATTAACAACCACAGGTTCGAACTCCTCCTCATCAGACAGTTCTGAAGAGGAGGAGGACTCTTCTTCTTCTTCTTCCTCCTCAGCATCTTTGGTGTCTTCGACTTTCTCTTCTTCTTTGGAGATGGAAGACTTGCTTGCTGTCTTCCCAAGGATTGAGGGGACATCTTGATTTGATTTAAGCCACCATGGGAGTTCACCCGATTGACATTTCCTGACCCAAGGCTTGTCATTGTTCGCCAATCTGTCCATGAAGGAGGACTGGGCTGCTGCAGAGGTGATGGGTGTCTTAGCCTGCCCCACATCACTGCTTTTGGTAGAAGGTTTAGGTGTTGGTGGCAATCCTTCCTTTGGCTTGACAATTTTATTACTTTTCCCCGCAAGCGACTTATTAGCATTATTGCTCGCTCCTGACGGAGGTTTTGATGAGGGGAGCGGTGGAGGAGGGTTGTCTGAATTGGAGTTGGAATTGACACTAATTTTGTTAAGTGACTGAATAGAATTGACTTTTTTATTACTGATGCTATTGTTAGCGTTGACACTGAGGCTGACGCTTCTTTCGACACTACTACTCCTACTACTTGCAGCAGAGGAACCACTACTGAGACTGGCCACACTTTCCCTGCGGCTGTTCTGTCCTTTGTCTGTGCTGCTGCTGTTATTGATTGTCTTTTTAACCTTTGTTTTGCCGTCATTATGATTATTGATGTTATTATTAGCCTCTTTGACACTCGCCCCTGACACTGATGAGCTCCTGCTACTCTTGTTGCTGCATGACTCTGACTCATTGGATGAAATTGAACCGGTACTTAATTTCCTCATTTCATTAATGTTTTTAGACGACTTCATCCTCTTCAGGCCTTGAATCAAGCTTGGAGGCGAGGACTTGCTATTATTATTATTAGTGTCATTTCCATTATTAAGATCTGCAGAACTCCTCCTAAGATTGAATCGTGCGTTGGTTATTGCATTGGACTTGCTTTGATCCGTTTCCGTTGGTGGCTTGATTTTGAAGGAGTCACGTTTTACTTCTGCTGCTGAATCCGTAGCTTCTAACTTTCCTTTGTCATCCGACGCATCATCATCAATACTGTTGGGAGGGGGAAGTTGAGATTGACCTTTTTGCAGGCGAAGTTGTTCCTGCTTCTTGGCGAACTGTTCAGCCTCATCCTTTGTCTCTAATTCGACATTCAGAGCGGACTTGCGGAACTCTTTGTTCGCAACATTGAACACAACTCCAGCAGGAGCAGATGAAGCATCTTTAGGAGATGAGATTGAATTTGTCCTGGTAGTTTTGCTATTGTTGGAGGACGACTCTTCCTGAGTCACATGCCCATTGTTACTGTTACTTGTTGCAGCTACTCCGCTTTCAACAGCAATTTTCTTATTTATCGCTTGCTGCTGAGAAGATCGTGATGATTGATCACTACCACTTGTCATCGTCGTCGTCGATGTTGAATCTACTTCATTGTTGCCAGCACCAGCATCATCGCTTATTGTTGCCTTTGTTGAATTAGGTGGAGCAGGAGTGGTTGTAGCGTTACTTTTCTCTTTCACACTGCCCACACGAACTTTACCTACAATTTTCACGTTATTAGGTTTAGAGGATGTGTTGGAGGAATCGGAGTTCTTGTCTTCGGGAGATTCGTTCCCTAACTGTTGCGGTTGCGACTGATTTCTTGTGCCATATTTATTGTAATAATTTAATGACAAAGTTGGTCTTGGGATTGATGATGGAAGCGTCAGTTTAGGTTTTACCACTGGTTCCTCCTCAGTCTGAACTGCCCTGTGCTTAAGAACTCCATCATATCTGGAACTAAAGACTCGAGGCTTGAAGGATGGAATTTCATCCTGAGAGATTCCTCCTCCACTGATGCACGTGTCGGATTTATCATCGCTATCAGTAATGGTTCCTCTGTTCATCCAAGTGACTTCACCAGCTCCTTCTGTTGATGATGTCTTAGGCTTACTATTCTCTCCTTTCCCCATGAGTTCCTTCTTCGTTTCTTCCGCAAGGACGGCAGCAGCTTTGAGCGTCGCTGGTGAAGGATGAGATCTTATGCCGAATCTAGTTGACCTGAAGCTGCTCGGGGCAAGGATGGAGGATGCGGATGAAGCTGCTGTCGAAGAACCAAAATCTGTGGTCGTGGTGTTGCTGCTGCCAAGTCGAGAAGAAAATGGTCTATAGCTTGAAGAACTTCCTCCAGTGGCATTGGTAGTGTTAGTGCTATTTGGTACTTTTTCCTCTGTTTTAGTGGACAGAGTGGAAGATGAGGACGGTTGTTTAGGGTTATCAGATAGGGAAGAAAGCTTCGTAGACTTGCTGGCTGTTGCATCTCCAGAAGAAGGCTCTCTACTCGTGGCAGAGCGTAAATTTAAAGATGATCGATATGACGATGACGATGGTGTGTCGGAAATGGGACTCGAAAACTTAGAAGCAATGTTTGAGACGGATGCCAAGCCATAGCCATGAGATAAGCCAGAAGTTGAGCTTTTACTTGTGGTGGTGGTGTCTTTTGAAGGAGAGAGAAAGCTTTTAGTGGTTGAAGACAAATTGCTAGTTGCAGATGAAAACCCTCCTGAAGTGGAGGATGATAAGCTATCCACTTTTGATGATAGGGATGAATACCGACTCGCAAGTTTTCCAGCAGTCGATGATGATGATCCTGAACTTGAACTGATGAAACTTGGTTCCTGAATAAAGTGTGCATAATGTTATTATTATATCTGTCTGCTTAATGCACACATGCATTCAATAATAATTGTTCTTTTACTCTGCTCGATGAAGACAATTTGGACTCGAGTCCTTTGTAGGAGGATGTGGAGGAACCATATTTCCCTGTGGAGGATCCTCCAGTCGATGAGGAGGAAGCTAAGGAGGACGTGGAGGATGCTGGTGAGTATGAGGATGCCCCAAGGGAACTCGAGCCTCCTTTCCACGATACCTGAGGGACAGTGTCAATTCTCATGTCATTTGTGTAAAAGTGAGACGTGAAATTGACAATGTCACGGACTCATGCACCATGCGAAACTGAAACTAGCCACAACACAACGCATGCATAACGCAGGTTTAGGTTTGTTAGATCGCTTATCGATGCACCATAAAATTAGATCGTCATTTGTTCCCAGCTTATCTTAATCCATTTAATTCAAAATGGACATCATTTTGACGTATTTGAGTGTTATAAAGCGAATTACTTTGTATCATGCAAACAAAATATTGGACTTTAGACTTAAAGGGACAATACTCGTACAAACCAATTACAAATTGTATGCAGTTGAGATGAGAACTTGCCTACGTTTTCTCCAACATCGTTCTATAACTTTCAATTCACGATCCACGTATAAAGGCTATTAATTTCAATTTGTGGAAACAAATGCAAGTAATTAAAGCATGAAATGTTATGAAAATGAAACTTTCTGTTTGATTGATGGTTCATTCTGATTCAATTAATTAGAGCAGTTGTTATTTTACTAGAGGAAAGCGGAAATCATGATTGGAAGGAAATCCAATTGAAATCATAATTTGGATTATTGTTTTTATTAAAAGCGACGCTTTCACTTAAATTATCTATCCAATAAACAAAAGTGCTCTAATTTGACATCTCGTTCTTCATAATTAACGAATTTTCTTTTATGCATGTCATTAAAAATATAAAAAAAAGTAAGCCAATAACTTCCTAAGAACATAAAAATTCCGTCTGTATCGAGTACAAAAACCCCGTCGACGAGGCGTAGATTTTCGGTTGACAAATCTCGATAATGAACCAGATAAGCAAAGGACAGTTAAGTAGATACAACAGGAAAGATATTGAACTTATTTTTTTATTTTGGTCCGTCGCTCTCCTTCTCTCCTTGAGGTTGATGGACGAAAAAAATGCTCGAGTAGTCTGCAGTCTACGCTTTCTCTTTATTTCCTTGTTTTTATCCGCGTCTGAATCTTGGCATCAAATCAACCATAAGCCAAACCAAGGGAAATTCAAATCTAGAAAAACTGCACTGTAATACAATGCATCAATGAGTGCATTTATTTCGCTCATGGACACACACAAGTCGACCGTGGGCAAGGTAAAAGTTAAGCCCTACAGTTTTCGAACAAGTTCGTACCAAACGCTCTTGGCTATTTTATTATGCATGACACACAATAACCGGATTGTAAACAGTTCATTAGCCTGTGGTAATGTAAAACGTTAAAGGGGTAAACAAGAGAAAGTATAAAACCGAAAGCGCAACCAATTCATGCGTGGGGGAAAATGAGACAAACGCAATACTTATTATGGCAATATGCCTTAAGGCAAAATGACAAAAGTGAAAGATGATTTCTCACATAACTACTCCGGTAAGATGACATCACTTCCTTTGTCTAAACGAATTGACACCGTACCAAGACCAACATCCAAATCACAATTGACTGACGTCGCCCAAAAAAAGCAGCGTGTAGAGATTTATTAGGTCACTTTTAAATCCACTGTGTCCTTCAGGTTTGACGACAATGCAATGAACACCAAACTGTGGTGTTGTAGACAAAGACGTGCAATGTGTATGTCTTTGACAGTCCAGCCTAAAGTCCAATATACTTTTGTACAATATAATTTCAGGGTTCACTTTCTGTCTCAATGTCATCAATATTGGCTGAAATCCCCCACTTTACAATAGCACGTCACATGCCCATGTATCACAAAACTTTCCACTGCTAAATATAAAACAAGGACTTGTAAAAGATAACCCGTGACCCACAGGGAAGCCCAAATGTCGAATCAGTTCAAATCCATGCCCTCTGCTGAAGTTATTGTTCCGTTCGTGTAGTCGTTCTAGCTTAGTTGACTGGTCACAATCGTATGATTCGTGACAATCTGCACTGTCGTTGTCGTCGTGGATCGGTAAGACGTATGAATGAAATTAAGTATGTTTTGAAGCACGTTTGATGTTCTCGAGTAAAATGTAGCAAAAAAAGTCGGAAGTTCTAGTCTACTAACTAAAGTACGAGAGTTGTTGGGAAAACAAGGATGGTGCATTAAGGTTATTGTGCAGTCTTGTCGCTATACTTCTTTCACCACCGAAAAGTCGCTCTAATGCTTTTCTTTTGCCTTTAGTGTTTTCTTTTCAACAGAAAAAGTCCTCACAAACCCAGATTACATACATTCGACTCGAGTATCCCGTATGGTCTCCGTACTTTCCTCCAGGAGATAAGCACCTTTGGGTACACGGCTATAGTGGTAAAAGTAAATACTGCATGAAAGGGAAAACAAGATGGTAAAAAAGTAGCTAACTTAACTTAACTTAACTGGCAAACAAGGCGTATTTTATCTAATGGTGATACACATGCAAACAGTTCCCAAATCTTGATTTCCAACTGCTAACTTGCAACGAAACCCAAGTGCTATTTTTAGCTGTATTCTTTCTTCTACTCCAAACTTTTTGCACCATGAAAATGAAACCTGAAAAAAGCATATGCGTTGTCGACATACACGAGCGTGTAAATAGGTCCCCTATTGTAATAATTACACTACTGTCATTTTTTCGGCACCTTAAAGTTGACTTCTGAATCTGAAAGTGCTCTTATTAACGATCTCTTATCCTGACAGTAGATGATCAAACACAGAATTAAAAAGCAATTGTACGAGTAATATTACGTAAGTTGATACTACCTACTTCTTTATTCGAGATTTATATGAGGACGCCTTTCCTACAATTAGTTTTTACAAAGATTACATTGAATGAATGAACTTTCCTTCCCAAAGACATCAACTATGGATCTGTTTCCATTAAATGAATCCGCGAGCAAAAAGTAAAGATGATAAAGTAATTAAGGACAAAAAGTATTTAGAATAGCAGTCGTACAAGAAAAGATGTGAAAATTGTAGTGTAATTTACGCTCTCCTACTTATTCGTCCACCAACGATTACTCTTCCTTCTTGCTATCCGTCTCTAAAATTGTAAGAAGAATCGTCAATTAATGTCCCTCGTGATGGATTTGATTCATACAAAAGGAAGGTATATAATGGAAATAAGCCTACCTGGAGCTGGAGCCTCAGTCGGATTGGTCACATTCGCTTCGGTTTTGCTTGGTTCATCAAAATTAGCAACCAAATCCGGCACTTCGTCGTCACTGTCAGCATCAGCTTCTTCACCGGCATCTGTTTTCCCACCCATGGGGGCCAATCGTTGAGGACCGCCTGTGTACGCAAATCGCTTCACATGCTCCAAACTCTCCGGCCCCATTTGACTCAAAATAGCAGGTAACATTTCAGCCACCTCTGGAATCCACAAATAAAAACGCTCATAAAGTAAAATAGCAAGACGTACATACATGCTTACCTTTAGTTTCACCATGTCCAGTCACAGCAAACACGTTAGAACTCAAAGAAGCTTGCACCTTTGGATTGTTGAAATGAATCACCGTCCCATCGTCCTTTATCATATTCACCTAACAAAATATAACACTTGAATAAGACACAATTCCATCTCCTTTGTCGTTATTATTTGATGACCTCACCTCCTCAATTCCAGGGATCGTACTGACGGCTAATTTCTTAAGGGTGGATTGTAACTTTTTATCGTCCGTCGTCGCGCTTCTGTGAACAACCTTCTTCTTCCTGCGAGCCGTCCCCTTGCCTCCAATGCGGACCTGCGCCTGCATCCTCGCCAATTTCTCTTGATCCATCGTCAATTGATTACTTTTACTTGCGAGATCTGAAAAAAATCAAATCTATCATCACCACCATTCACTCAATAAAAAAGAAAGAGACACAAGAAAAGACAATTTCCGAACTTTTACAACTCTTATCACGACTTACCTAAAGATAAACACTGATTAGTTAATTAATCAGCAGTTTTTAGGGTTAATTCCTTTGTTTGAAGTGAAAAATAAAGTAATTGAGGAAGTTAAGATGGAGAACCGCGTGCACTCGGCTGAGAGAGAGGATGATGAATGCGATGCAATGCTAGCGTGCAGCGTGACTACTACCACCCTCTTCTTCAGAGCAGCCTTGCCTTGAGATGTTGTGAAACCGGCAAAAAAAAGGCCAAAAAGAGCAAAGTGAGACCTCGCATTTCGCATTGCATTCAACTCATTCCGCCCCGAAGTGAATGAGACAAAGCCGCAGACAGAGGACGCTTCGCTTTGGCCAAATTAACAAAGGATGGATCCATCCTTACTTTTTTTTATTTGTTTGCAAGCAATTAAAATTAACAATAACTGATTAATATGCTTGTTGATTCAGTTGGAATGATTCAATTTAACGAGTTTCTTCTTTGGTTGTGTCTACTTGTCGGAGATGGAGAATGTGACCCCGCCCTTGTTGAGACGGTCGATGATGGAGGTTTTTGCAAAGGCTGACCCAGGGGTGAAGACTCCACCGCTGCAATAAAAGAAATGTGATAAAAGGCTAATGCCATTGTTGCTTCCTGACTGTACAAACCTTGACGGCATTTTGTCACTCTCACGGAGAATTGTCAGAGCTGCTTGGAGTAGGCAGACACAAGTTGCACCATACCCTGGATTAACCCCGTTCACCTAAGAAGATATAAGAAATGTCATACATGTAACAGTAAATATTCTATTAATTCTCCCTTACTTTA
Organism: Isotomiella minor; assembly: GCA_034696445.1. Lineage (NCBI taxonomy): Eukaryota > Metazoa > Arthropoda > Collembola > Entomobryomorpha > Isotomidae > Isotomiella > Isotomiella minor. Next base: position 24,251 of record JAQIWU010000431.1, read on the forward strand.
ACCACTTTCTTCTTATTCGGTGGTGTGGCATGGCTGTCACTGGGTTCCGTAGTTTTTTCATTCCAGCCTTCTCCAACCAAAGTAAAAGTAAACTTGAGGAAATCCATCTCTTCTGGTTTAGGACCCTCGTGAGACACAAAACCAGCAGAAAACAGACCAGGGAACTAAACAAACGTAAATACAAAATGTAATTTTGTTGAGAGCTTGCGATGTCAATACTTACTGTTTCCAATAAATATCTTCCAATCCTAAACTGCGCCATAACTCCAAATATCAGTCCACCAAGAACGAGACAAATCAAAGCAAACAGTCCAGTTTGCTTTGCATAAGCTTGGATTTGCGCAGGGCGCTGCTTCTCATTTTGGTAAAGATATCTCTGGGTTCGCATAAGAACAGCACGGTCAGCACCAAGAAAAGGAAGGCACCACCCATTAACCACATTACTGAAATGAACCAATGATCTGAAAAACAAATAATTCAAACAAGCAAAGAGTAAGAATGCCCTTATAATATTTGTAACAAACAAACCGTGCTGCCATGTGGTATTTGGGCTTTGGGAGACGTTCAGGAAATAATTCTGCCCTCAATGGTTTCAGTTCCTTGGCGTGAGCTAAGCCATGAATTGCTGACTGCCACGTACCATAGTGAATCTTTGATGACTATCAGACAAAAAATAAGAAGATTAGCACACGCTTTGCTTATCCAATCAACTTCCTTACCCTTCCACCATTGTCAAACTCGATGTATTCTTCGATTGAGTTGACTTCCCCTTCTGTGCAAGAGCGAAATAATTAAAAAAAGATCATCAATTACATTTTCCTTTTGCAGTCGCTTCACATTCTGGAAATGCATACCTCCGAAATTTTGAGTCAGGTAAACGGACCCACAATCTGCCGGAATTGAATCCCATCCACACGATCCCACAATGTACACGCCTTTCTCTTCCGCTTCCTTGTGATATTTCAACTGCATACTTTCCAGATACTGCACCACAATAACAATAATTACAATAAATCGTTGACAAACTCTCCAATGTAAAAGTGGTCCTACCTTAGGCTCTCCACTGACATCGACGTGATGGGTCCCTTCAGCCAAACAAGCTTTCACAACCTGTTCTCCAAAAAAGCGATAAGGACCCACACAGTTCAGAACCACTTTCGCCTGTCGAGCCATAGCCCTAAGAGACTCTTCATCGACAATATCCGCCACAATTTTCTCCACGCTCTTCACGTTGTCAGCCTCTGTCAAAATTAAATTAAATTAGACACTGAATGTAAGAATGTCATTGTTCTTACTTGTCCTGTCCGCTACTTCCTGTAGAACTGCGTCAAGTTTCGAAGTGGTCCGTCCGGCGACGGCGTAGGTGAAAGAAGGATCATACTTCAGGGTCTTCACAATCGTCTCCACAACATACTTTCCTGTGAATCCAGTCGCTCCGAAAACCACCAGGTCAAATTTCCTGCCCATCGTTCCACCCTCTTTTTCCAGAAGAGTTCAAAAGTGTCCAAGTCTAAAAGATGAAATGATTTAAGTAAACTTGCAATCCGGCACCGCAACTGAATCCGAATGAATGCCTGTGAGAAGTTTTGGTGGTTTAGTTTGTGTGCGTGACACAGCACATTAAATTAATTAAACTGATGAAGATAACAACACACTCGTCCTGTTCTAGTCCAGAATGTAACGAATGAGAACCAACTGCTGAACTTACCACTACGGCTGAGGTGGCCACTAGGGATGCACACGAGACACGACACGCGTTTTAATTGAGGATGCTTTTGTGAACTTTAAACTTTGGTTTTACTGTTCATGTCTCGTCCAAGGATGAGATAAGTTCATAAGTACAACTAATTAACTCCCCACAAATAAACATCATCCAGTGAGTCGGCTGTCTTTCAATCAGCCGTGGAGATGAAGTTTCATATTTTTCGACCACCTGATTTTTTCCATGATTGACTGGATTGAAGCTCCAGTTCGATTGCATGAGACAATCATATAATCGCAAATCCGGGATGAGTTTATGTCAGAAATGAATACCAGTTCATTTACCTAAATGCTTTTTCAATTGTTTTAATTTCCCTACGAATAATTAAAAACCTATCGGAAACTACAATCTACATCAAAGAAACTGCAAAGGAAAAGCCTGGGGGCACAATGAGACTCATTACCACTAGTCCTCCTCCTTTCCTCTTCTGGAACCTTAAGGTCGTGGGGGGTGCTGAAGTTGAGTCCAAGAATCTAACATTCTTTTTGTTGTCGGTAGACTTCTTCCATTTGAAACGTTCGAACAAAGCGACGTAGACGAATTAGTGGAGGATAGG
>JAQIWU010000432.1:0-26516 GCA_034696445.1 Isotomiella minor
CGCAATCACAACGGATAAGCTCGTCAGTACGGAAAAGTCCCAAAGACAAGTCAAAATGTACCTGTATCATAAGATTAGAAACAGAGACCTTTATATTACGCAGTGAGCGAGCGCTTATATACATTTTAAACAATGATAACGAAAAGTAGAAATAAAACCGATATTTATGATCAGTATTTACGACTCTCCAAACCTTTACATAACACCCAATGACCCGACCCAAAACTGTTGGAAATGAAAAACCTGTTTCCAAAACGCATTTACGTTTCTCGATCCATTCAGCGATCTTGAGATATTGGCAAGAACAGATATTGAACCGTCCAGAACAACCAAGGTCATATCTGAGAGACTGAACTACCTTTCAGCACCAGCTCTATCAACCGTATTGGATGTTCCATGATGTGATATATGTACACAGCATCTGGCATTACGCGACAAGACATCCCAACGTGTCCTCTTGTCTGACACAATTACTAAATCCGATTAAGTTCAACCTATGCGGCGGAGATGTATGTATGTGTTGCCTGTGTGGTTATCTTAATCCAGCAGCTCCCAATTCTCACACTTCATGCCATGCATTAACCAAATTATTTCATAAGTTATGTTTAAACCACTCGTGGTTTTCTTCATTCACTCACTTCTCTTCAAGGGAGACGGAATATTTGAATTTGTGGAACTGTGTGTGTAGTAAACATTTACCCAGGTTGTAAATTGTTCAACCAGTGACCATGCCTCAACGTAATTTCAGCAAGGACACGGCAGACATAGAGGTAAGGAAAATTCCCTATCGTGCTTATGCATCTCCCGTTGGCTTTACGCAACACCCATATCAGCCATTGCTACAGATAGGGGAAAGTGAGAATTTATGCTTTTTGCAGCATTTGGCATTAGGTCCTCGCTTTTGTTTAGAATGTCATCTCAGCTTCATTATGGCCTTCCAAATGGGTGGGTGAGAAAGGTCTTCTGACCGATCGTCTGAAGGGTCGTCTCCACATAAATCTGAAAGTCATTTAGATTTTTCGATTCTGAATGAATTTTGAATAATTCAAATCCTGAAAGTTTGTCTAAAGAGATACAAAATACAGGATACAGATGTAGGCATTTGTTTGGATTTCCAAGCGAAGTATGGTTCGGAGTGATTAAGTTAAGTATTGCGACATACTTTTGAGATATAATTAAGTTATGAATGGTGATTATTACTGGTACTTGTGGCTCATGCTGGTGATGTGATGACCAAATGCCACTGCCAAAGCTGAAGTTTATTATCTTCATGGGAGAATAAGCTTATCAATAAGGAACGAATATAAAGCATTCACACTTGGCCTTATCAGCATCTGTCATCGTAGGTCAAAGGTCTTATTTATTTTATGTCCCATGGGTAATTAATTGCAGTCACTAGTCAAACCTCGTCATAAAAATTGACAAATTCATTTGACGAAAGATGTTGAATTATGTCTTTTTTTGTTTCAGAGTCTGTTGGGTCTCAATCCCAAAATAAAACCATACGCGTCCTTTGTGCCTTCAATTGAGACAAAATCAAACAAGAAGAATTGGAAAAGAAATGAGGATAAGCAGTGCACTGTATGTCTTTTTTATCATTTCATACTCAATTAAATTAATAATGGCTTTTAGTCGTGTACAACCCTCACTAACAATTTTGATGACATCAAACACACCACGCTGAGTGAGCGTGGAGCACTTAGGGAAGCAGGACGGTGTTTGAAATGTGCAGGTAACAAAATGAACAAAATGAACAACGTCCTTTTGCCTGCTATGTTCATAAATGAATGTTCCAGATGCGCCATGCCAAAAGTCCTGTCCTACCCAATTGGACATAAAATCCTTCATCGGAAACATTGCAACCAAGGTTGGTTGCTTTTCATGCACTTAATCCCACCACTAATGAATTGTTTCTTATGATAGAACTACTATGGAGCAGCAAAGGCCATCCTTTCGGACAATCCTCTTGGGTTAACCTGTGGCATGGTTTGTCCTACAAGCGATCTTTGTGTGGGTTCTTGCAACTTGTATGCGTCTGAAGAGGGACCAATTAATATTGGTGGCCTACAGCAATTTGCTGTGGAGGTATTTACACAATTTTCTCAGGACGATGACAATAAAATGACCTTCATGACAGATATTCATGAAAATGGGCATCCCTCAAGTCCTTCCTCCTGAGAGTCAAAATGACGCGTTGAGTTTTCAAAATGCGAAGATCGCACTGGTCGGATGCGGACCTGCCTCGATCTCTTGTGGATCGTACTTGGGAAGATTGGGCTACAAGAATGTGGTCGTCTATGAAAAAGAGAACTACATTGGTGGACTCAGTTCCTCTGAGATCCCTCAGTTTAGGCTTCCATATGAGGTGGTCAAATACGAGGCTGATCTTATGCAGGATTTAGGAGTTAAAATTGTGGAAAACAAAAAGTTCTCCAAGGCTTCGGACCTTACTTTGGCTGTAAGTGAGCACATGTCATAATGATTACCTAATTAAGTACTTATTTTCATGGTTTCTTTTCAGACTCTGAAAAACGAAGGGTTTGACGCAGTCTTTCTTGGATTTGGCTTACCTAATCCTAAAAGAGTTCATCCACTCCTCGACCTTACAGAAGACATGGGGTTCTATACATCAAAGAGCTTCTTGCCAAAAGTCGCATCAGCAAGCAAACCTGGTAGGTTACCATCATCCATCCGCACAAGCAATTCATTTCACTGGTTCGATTTTGCTTATCAGGGATGTGTGCCTGTAGTAGCAAACAAGCCTTGCCACAACTGTCTGGAAAAGCCATCGTTTTGGGTGCTGGGGACACGGCTTTCGATTGTGCTACTTCGGCCCTACGCTGTGGAGCCTCCAAAGTTTTCGTTGCCTTTCGAAAAGGTTTTACCAACATTCATGCCGTTCCAGAAGAGGTAGCCTTTTTTTGCATTCTAACTATGTGAGAATGTGGATGAGAGTACACTTTTGTAAAGACAAATACTACTTTATTGTAGATGGAGTTGGCTAGGGAAGAAAAATGCGAGTTTATGCCCTTCTTCGCTCCAAAAGACGTCCATGTCAAAAATGGCAAAATTACGGCCATGGAGTTCTATCGAACGGAACAAAATGAGAATGGAGAGTGGGTGGAAGACAAAGAACAAGTTTGCACCATTAAAGCGAGTTACATTATTTCTGCATTTGGATCTGGCCTTAGCGATGAAGATGGTATGTCAGCTTGCCCCAAAAAAGGTGTTATCTTGTAGTGTGCACTTTGACATTTAGTTCGAGAGGCTATGACCCCATTGAAATTAAACTCAAACGGTCTTCCTGAAGTAAATCCCAAGACAATGGAAACATCTGAAGAATGGGTATTTGCTGGTGGGGACGTCGCTGGGGTGGCAGAAACAACGGTTGAGGCTGTCAATGACGGGAAAACTGCAGCTTGGAGTATTCATAAGTTTCTCCAGGTAAAAAAAATCTTATATTGCTCACGCAATTATCATTAGAGCTAACCCAAGAAGTTTTCTTTCAGAAAAAGTTTGGCCAAACGGTGTCAAGTGTACCGGAGCTTCCAAGGTTCTACACTCCCATCGATTTAGTGGATCTAAGTGTAGACGTTTGTGGCATGCGTTTTGAGAACCCATTCGGTTTGGCATCCGCCACACCTTGTACTTCAAGTGCAATGATTAGAAGAGGACTTGAAGCTGGATGGGGCTTTGCAGTGACAAAAACCTTTTCACTTGATAAGGTATGTCGATAAAGCTTATCATACAATCAAACCAAACCAAAGACTTTAAGACTGGATTGACTTTATTGTTGGCAGGACATTGTTACCAACGTCAGTCCTAGAATTGTTCGTGGGACCACATCCGGACAAGTTTTCGGACCAGGACAAGGCGCCTTCTTGAACATTGAATTAATTTCAGAAAAAACGGCTGCGTATTGGTGTGAAAGTGTGACCGAGCTGAAGAAAGACCTTCCAGACAAGGTGCCACATCATTATCTCCCTTGTCTGTTTGGAACTTTTGGAATATATACAAAATTTTAAAATGCAGATTATCATAGCCAGCATAATGTGTTCATACAGCAACAGCGACTGGACAGAGTTGGCTAAAATGGCAGAGAAATCTGGAGCAGATGCTCTGGAGCTCAATTTGTCTTGTCCTCATGGAATGGGGGAGCGTGGGATGGGATTGGCTTGCGGCCAGGACCCTGAACTTGTTCGCAATATTTGTCGTTGGGTCAGAGCGGCTGTGAAAATCCCATTCTTTGCTAAACTTACTCCCAATGTGACGAACATTGTGGACATTGCTCGTGCTGCGCATGAAGGTGCATTTCTTATATGAGTCGAGATTTACCAGTTCATTAATTTAATATATGTTTAGGGAATGCTGACGGAGTCACTGCTACCAATACCCTGTCAGGTCTGATGGGACTCTCCACAGCTGCAGAACCCTGGCCAGGAGTAGGGCAGGAAAGAAGAACCACATATGGTGGCGTATCTGGCAACGCCATAAGACCTGTGGCATTACGAGCTGTCTCTGCAATTGCAAGAGCCTTGCCAGGCTTCCCCATTTTGGCAACTGGAGGCATTGACTCCGCAGAAACTGCAATGCAGTTCATCCAATGTGGTGCTTCTGTCGTTCAAGTATGTTCGAAAGTGATGATGGACGTAATTTTTAACTTCGTATACTCTTTTTGACAGATTTGCAGCGCTATACAAAACCAAGATTTTACTGTCGTGGATGACTACATTACGGGATTGAAGGCACTCTTATATTTGGAAGCAGTGGGGTTGAAAGGTTGGACTGGACAATCACCTCCTACTCCTCGACATCAGAAGGGCAAAGGGGTGACAACCGTCTCAGTTTTAGATAAGGTAGGCCAAGAAGACCCATTGTGTCGTTATTGCAGAAATAATGCGCATTCTCTTTCAACAGGGCTTGCCATCCTTTGGAAAATACTTGAAGGAGAGGAAGACAATAATTGCTCAAGCGAAGAAGGAAAGTCTTTCGGCTGAGGTGGAGAGGGGCTTAGAGCCTCGAAAAATATCAAAACCAGGGAAAAATATTCCCAAAATTAGGGACAATGTGGGTCTGGCTTTGAGCCGAATTGGCAACTATGGGCAATTGGACAACAGTCAACAAGTCGTGGCTGTGATTGACGACGTAAGGGTTCATTCATTTGCCTACTAACTTGGCTTAATCGAGTTATTCAACACAGGAAATGTGCGTAAACTGTGGCAAATGCTACATGACCTGCAACGACTCTGGATACCAAGCCATTGAATTTGACCAGGACACTCATTTGCCGCATGTTACTACAGAATGCACCGGTTGCACTTTGTGTCTGTCTGTGTGCCCAATCATAGACTGCATCACGTAAGTGCAAATTTTTTCCGTTTCCGTATTTCCCTGAACCAATGTTGTTTTATACAGAATGGTGCCACGAACCACGGAATACATTCCCAAGCGAGGGATTCCCATTGGTTCTATGTAATTGAATTGGATGTGCTCCCTCCCTACCTCAATATTCTTGAGTACTACAAGGACAACGGAGTTTGACAAGTATAATGTAAAATTATATAACAACTGAGCAAATAAATTACTGGAAATAATACTTTGTTTTCGGGTTTAATATATATCTCGGCGGCATCACTATGTAAACCAGTTAATCTGTCATTTCTAGATAGATAGTCTAATTAGCGTTGTATAAACCTAAAAGTAATGCACTGGCATATCAAATCGGCTTATATGCCAGGCACAAGGAGCTTTAAAAGGAAAAGGCAGTAATTCTATCACAAGAGATTTAACTCATCGAGTAGTTCTCATAGGTCAATTCTGTATAATATTTCTTTACATACTGAAATTAATTCTAGGGAATAAAAAATAGACTTACAACAACAAAGGCCTTCGACAAGGACGTTTAAAAACGATGTGTGTAAATAGAACAAGGAGTAGAACAAAGGTAATACTCATCTGCACAACTGTTCCTCAGTCTCTGATATCCAAGATGGTCAATCCTAGTCCTGCTTCACTCCATGCAAGGAATTTAGGAAATTGCGGCTACAAAATAAGGCTTGTCAGTTTTGTGCAATGCGCAACACAAATGTAAAGTACAAAATTACCGACACCGCGTCTGCTGCAAATAAACTTTCGATATCTTCCACAATTTGATTAAGGACGCATTCATCTAACTGAATATGCAGCCAAGGTCCACAGGCACCGAATGGGCTCCCATCGTTCGCAAATGAGCCGGGCATATTTCGAGGAACAAATGTAACCACGTCATCCATTGTACTGTCCTTAATTGTGAAGTGGCGTTGATGGCTCACCCTACCCCTATTTGCAAAAAAAGTATGTGGTCAATTAATTTTTTGTCTGACGCATTTTTAGTAGATAAACAATGATACTTACTTTAAGGCAAGAGGTAGAATCTTTGCAGTCTCTGGGCTCACTGTTAAATGTACCTTTGTGGGGAAAATCAAACGCTCACGCATTTGACGAGGCAAGTGCTTCAAAATATCGTTTGATTCATCGGCATGATCGTCTTCTTCCAAATTTGTATAACTCAAAAGATGGGAAATTTGATCTACTTCACTGAAGCTAGGGTCAACCCCTTTCTTACTATTTCTTTCCACCGTTTCTTGAAGGCTTGGAGTACTCTCAAATTCCACATATTGTCTTCGCTCGAATTCACTGAAATAAAAGCATATATATGACACATGTTATAACTATTACAAAGTGCATTTCTGATTTGTACCTCAACGCCCACCAATGAGATTCATTGCAATAAATCCTAGCATTCTGAGTCCATAGAGCTCTACCAGCAACTCCATTTAAGTCAGAGCCGTCTCTCGTGATACCATCAGCAATCACCGACTCGACTTCGGGGTACAGCTCTACAATTGATTTTTTTCTAAAAATGTCCGTCACCAGGGCTCTCCCTCCCAATCTGTAATAGAATTGAGCCAATTAGAATTAATTAGTGCCAGCTAGGATTTTTAGCCTACTCTGCCATTGGGTTCGCACTTACTCGAGTTTTTCCTTAAATATATTTAATAGTGCTGTGGAGTTCCACTTTTGCGCAATTTCCACCTCAGCATACGTGACGCCCACAACCTGATGAAATGAGACCGGACCGGTTGGAGTATCAATCTTCGGAATGGATGCATCTGGAGCCACGAGCATATGATTAATTTCGCAAGGAACGTCTAGATTGCCATGCAGGGGATTGTGCCATGTTATGTGGTCACCCGGTACAACGGTGCAGTCTGCTAAAATACAATTTGTAGTCAGTATCAATCTTTTCAAAGTATTAACAATTGACTTACAGGAGTAGTGGACGTATCTGGCCAACTTTTGAAGGAGATCAAAAGGCCAGCCTGGAGGAGTGCCTTCCAATTTAGCACGTAAGCGGAATGTAAGCTCAAAATCTAGGCCTTGGATTGTCGGGGGTGCCATGGAGGAGGGATGGCCATGGCTGAATTCCGTCCCATGAATGTCCGAAAGCCCAAATCTATATACCATTCACACAAAAGAAATTATGCAGACTGGCATTAAAGGAACGATTTTGTTCAAAACGAACTTACGACACATAATGCCAATGATCTGGTATATTTCCCTCCGGGTCCCCCTTGGTCGCATAGCAGACGACATAGTCCAACACATCACTGCCCCCAAACCTAAGAAGAAGAATAAGGTAGGAATAGGTCAACAAAGCTCAGAGGCCCAGAGAGAGACATAAATGGACTATGCACATACCATATTTTATTAGTGCTGTTGAAGGTCAAGGGGTCCCTGAGGCTGGTGTCACAGAACTGATTGACCATTCCGAATCGAGAGAGGAGGTTGTTTTGGTAGCGCTTGTGACTGTCTGGCAAAGCTTCTCTGGAATCCTCCTCCCCCTCATCCCCACAAAAAGGCACGACTCTCTCCATGTCGTCGTCCAAAACAAGACACAAACTCTAAAAAAACAAACTAAAATTCCCCTGCCAACCAACAACAAACGTTCAGAAAGAACAAAATGTAAACACTGCAAAATTCACTCCTTCGCCCTCACCGACTGACTGACTGACTGTGAAAGAAGAGATCCAGAGTCTGTTTGTTTTATTTGGGAAAAATCATCCGTCTCATCTTCCTCACAAATCCTGTCTATACCTATCACCACCACCAGCAGCAAGAGTCTTTGTTACTTTCTCACGGCATTAGGCTTTTGTGTACCATTCACATTATTGAGGTAATAAAATCACCTTTGAAATGGATGGAAATCAACAGAATTTCAGATTCACCTTCAATTTCAATATCAACTGTCTTGGGATGATGCCATGTCAAGCACCTTCTCTGTAGAAATGGACTGGGGCACAATGAGACAAGACAAGCTTTGGTCACAATAGAATCTTTAAAGTGGTTGGTCATATAAAACAATTATGGAAATGAATAGCTCTATGATCGATTGCATTGTCGTCGTTGATTTCCTTTTGAGTGTGTCCTTATTCCCAGGCTTCTCTCCTTTTGTCCTCCCAAATCCACCAAATACCAATGATATAATGAATGATGATGATCACGGATGAAATGAAGAAACTTGAGAGTTGAGTGGTGCAATATAGTATTTACAATTAGAGACGATCATCGAAAGGAAGGTGTGTTTTATGGACCCGTAATAAAGTCATTTATTTGAGGCAGTCCAGTCCAGTCCTTTTCTGGACTGAAATTGAGAATCTTCCTCACAATAACAATATGAATGCAATGTGAACTGTGACCTACAGTCAATAGTCTCTTCCTCGGAGGAATTGGTGAGGACAGATTTCCTTTGGCATCATCAAGTTTATATAAATCAATCGAACAAAGAAAAGAATCCTTTTCATTTTATGACACCCTCACCTGCCTGCAACGTTTTCTTTGCTCAATTTTTAATTTTTATTACAATCTACTAATCTTGCACATTTGCCGACTGGACTCAAAAATGACATCTCATGAAAATTATACCCCAGGTATCACACAAAGCTGAAAGCAATGTATTTATTATTCGAGTTGTCATTCAATTATCTTCTATTTTATATTTTACAAAGGGTGTGTAAGTGCAATTTTATGCGTTTTGTACTTACGAAGCGATAGAGAAATATTGCGTAATGTAGAGTTAGTAGAAGAAAGGTGATCACAGGGTGTGACATGTCACATGCTTTTTAAGGTTATGACAATTCATACTTCAAGAAGCCAAAAACACCAAAGAAATTAAATTAATTATATTGCACAAACTACTCATTTTTGCTGTTGGAGTCATGCAAGGATATGACGTTGGCTTTCACGTGGTCCCAGTAGTTCTTACGAATCGTGTCCTTTTCCAGCAAGCTATCACAGATCTGATAAAAGAAACAATTTACAATAAATATTTTAGGTTCAAAGAAAGACAACAATACATTACGCACCACGACGGTTTCAGAATACATGTCTTCAGGACAACAATGCGACTCCAACTTTTCTACAACTAGCTCTACGATAAAGCCCATAAGAGGTACGCTTCTGTTTCCATGTTTATAATGCTGGAAGCATGTGTGCAACACATCTCCTTTCGCCCTTGCAAGGGCGGACTCGTCATTCAGTCTTTTGAAAAGGATAAACAACCTGGAAATTTCAAATTACAAAATTAATAAAATGCAATGCCAATGCACGTCGTAATAATTCGCATACCCTCTCATATAGTTCCATGGACTCTCATTTGACATTGCCAAGGAAATGCACTCCCAAGTGTACTGAACATCTTTGAATAAGTCTTCTGTCGTCAAACGAGGAGAACTTGATAATACAAAATATCTCTCATTCCAAGCCGAATTATTTCGAACGTCATCTTCGATGAGTTCGCTGACGTATTCCAACTCATTCTGAAACATGCTGTTAATAAATGCATTCTTTTAGCCTGACAACTGATGTGATGTCGATGTGGTACTTGTTTACTTGAAAGTTCCTAGAACCCACTGCCGATGTTGCCACGCATGGTAATTTTTAGAGTCTTTCTGTAAAATTTTTTCAGTGAGGTCCAATTCCATCTTGGCTAATTTTTCCTTGGCCTCGTCACATTTCAAAAGAATCTCACGAGTTTCATCTTCATAACCTGCTGCCCAGGACACTAGCATTTTCCGATGATGCCAAACCTGGTAATTTTTCTGATTATCTTCAATCATTTGCCGACTAAATTCAAACTCCTTTTCAAACTCTTCATTGAGTCCATTTTTCGTGATCAAAGTTGGAATCCCAAGATCTTGCAATACGTCCCTCCTGAAACAGACACAAAAGTCCATAAGAAGAAGGCATCAATGGTTTTATAGAGCAGTCCATACCTGTATTGCCAGACAGTGTAGTTGGCAGCATTCAACATGATGGCATCAGCCGTTAGACTCAGAACCCTTGGACTTTTTTCCTCCTTACACAACACTCCCCGAAAGTAGTCATACACATCTTTGACTATACACGAAAAATAAGTGGCTGTCGTCAAAGGTTTAATTAAAATTCTTATAAAATTGTGTCAAACAAAACATGATAATAATGGCAAACCAAAGGATGGATGTGTTGTGCTTACATTTAGCCGAGTACTCGATCTGAACGACGGGCTCGGTCCCTTCGTCCTGGGATATGGGGTCCACATCCGACCATTCAGGGCGATCCTTGTACATGACGTAGGACTCGTCATCCTCCTCCACCTCCTCCTCCTCTTCATCCTGGACATTCGGTGGATAGGACAGATCACTTCCACTCATAGACGACATTCTGGGATCTGTAAACAGTTTCGAAAGAAAAAAGTGTTACTTTCACCTAATGGCACTTGGCGACAATGTCTTTCTCTAGTCAAACCTTACTTTACTTGAACAAAGTCCTCAAATTTCAGCACTTTATTTTTTCAGATCAAGATGATTTTTTTGGTGCACTTTCTCCTTCCCACAAAAACACCCAAGAAATGAATGAGTAAAACCTCAACTCAAGTCTTCATGGAGACATCCGATTTCCGACTGCAGATGAACCTCTCACAACCCAATGACACTCTTTTCTCCTTTTTCTCTGCAAAAAAAGTCATCCTCGTAATTTAATGCTTTTACAATTCGCTAAAATCCAGTCGTGTGATCCGGGGTATCACGATACACAATGATGTAGTTAACAAATGGACTATAGTTTTCCTGGGATCAGATCGGAGCAAACGAAGGACAAATATTCACCCATGGTTTAGTGGGTTATCGAGATATATGGGTTCAAAAAATCTGTGGTTGCCACAGCCACTTTACATTCCTCGGTAAACTTTAATTTGCAGTCAAGCTTTTTGTAAGAATCCTTTGTGCCTCAGATCACTTTCACTTTATGTGCTACATTGATTTCGTGTGGATAGATGGCTCACAAGTTTTCACAAAACTGGAGATACAAAGTCGGGGCAGAAGAGAGAAACCCATGGCCTCAACCTCTACATCTTGCACTTGTCTGGATCTGGATAATTGTATGAATTCATGGCTTTTCTTCAAATATTCAGTCATAGGTTGATAACTAATGGGCAGTGCGGTTTGGTCAAACAAGAGAGTCAATTTTTATTCAACAAAACGTTTGTAACCTTAATTCCGTCGTGGAACCATAAAACAAACTCTTGGACAGAAAATCCCAAATTTGTAGACCCTGTCTATTTTGTAAAGTGTGTAATTGAGAGTGAAATACTGTAATCACGATTGGCTGAGGAGGAAAGTATTGATAATTAATTGAGGAAGTCTATCAAGTGAACTTCATTAATTATTTGAAGGTACACACACACACACACTCATAGACGACTCAGAAGTGCACCAGCTACATGCATTCCCATCATCGTCTCTGCCACACTTGTCCAATATTATGGATAATGTCTTTTGGGACCTGGGAACATCGTTCAGAAGTGTGGGGGAATGGCATTTGAATTAAGTTTGGAATGCAATTTAAGGGATACAAATTATCCTGAAATGAGAATGATTCCATCCTTGCTCATTCATTCATTCACTCACTCACTCATGAGCATCTGGATTTGATTTATCAGTTGGAACACCATCCATGAGATTTTTTTTCACGGAGTAGTGAATCCACGTCAATAATTAGACTACTTTTGTATGCACCCCACATCATTCACCCCTCTTCCTTTAAATCGAAAGGCTGTTTTCAGTTATGGTACACAAGGATACATGTGCAGTGAGGAAGGACCCTTTCACCCCTTCCTTCACCCACTCAATCGTTTGTGTTATTGTCAAAATCGAATTGGATTTATGACCATTAAAACGTAATACAATAATTACTTAGTTATGAGGACGACACCCCCTCTGATTTTTAACCCTGCTTCACTCAAGTATAATTTAATCACCCCACTAAACTATAGTAGGGTACACTGAAATACTTCTGAGGAGGGCATGAAAAGGTCGAAGGCTTAAATTGGACGGTGTGGGGTAGAGACACACGAATGAATTGCTTTCCCTATGTAAATGTCAATTGGAAACGCATCCTGAAAGTTTTACACTTTGTCTTTCTATGGTTTTGTGAGCTACCCGTGCCGAGCTGAAGGGGCACTGTGAAGAACAAGAGTGAAAACATGGCTGTGTGGGGGAGGAGGAAAGAATGATATGAATAAGTATTAGATGATGATAGCTGTGGAGATGAGGCTGTAATGGGAAAATGGTGAGGAATGTAAGTATGTGGGAAGATTGGATGTGCGGTTGGAAATTTGAGCTCATGAGATGGATATGAATTTTGCACAAAATGTTGAACGACTTGAGGAGAGGAAGGAAAGGACGGAAAAGGCAGGAGTTCCTTTGCAGGAGATGAAAGTGAGAAAGGCACATGGATGAAATGGAATGGAGTCTATGCGTCTCCTGTTCCCGACAGTCATTAGATTTTCTCCCACAATTTATTTAAAATTCCATCCAAGCTATGAAAAACTTAGGAGATTCCATATCAGAGGTAATGAATATTAGATGAACAAGAAAACCCAAGATATGAACTCAAATTCCCTCGTGGGCCGAAATTTAGCCAGAGTATCACCACAAAACTGCTTTCTCTCTACACAAATAAACTCAAATGCCCCTGAAGAACTTCCAATTTTCTCTCTACACACACAAAAGTAAATCGCATCGTTTTATAAATGGCAACTTGATTCGACTCCATCTTATTTCCCTGGTTGTCTTTGCTTAATCCAACTCCCTCTTCGGCCCTTCTTACTTTCTACTTTCTACTTTCCTTTCCTTTTTCCTCCTGCTCCTGCCTCACTACTTTTCAACCCACCACCACCACTGCACCTTATGTACTTAAAGCCAAAGTAGACGCAGAGAACTGTGGAAGCATTGCTCTCCACGCTTGATTCATATTTTCCTAGGGAAGGTTGAAGAAGAAAATTTTAGAATAAAAGCTTCATTTAAGTATATCAATACCTCTCCTCCTTTAACACAATCGACTTTTTATACCTCCACTATTTCACAGCTCGTTGGATCATAATGCATTTTCACAAGAAGGCCTATTTGCTTTTTTACTCCACGTCGTGAAGAAAGAGGATGGGATGAGGGAAAGGATGTTCATAAAAAAGCATATCGTTGTTCGGGCTAAACCAAAAAAGCATCATTTAATAAAGTGTGAAAGTTCAACTTTCCCAGTTTCAACTTCAAACTCGTTTTACACCAGCAGCCACAAATGTTTGCTTTAAAAAGTGAAATGAATCACTCGAAAAGAAAAGAGAAAACCCTGTTTGCCTTAAAGCATTAACTTGAGAGAGAGTGAACCACCATACACTTTTACTTTTCTTGGGAAAAGGTAAACTGGAATTGGAGAGTGGATGTCTTGCTTCCTCCTTCCTTCTTTCCCAACGTCTGCAGATAGGAAAGGGAAAGAAAGGAGGAGCAAATTTCAAACTAAATACCTCGTCCTTTTCTGTTTCACAACGCCAGGAGGGAGAGGGAAAGTGTGCCTTTGTGGATAGCGCAGAGGCAAGTGGAGGAGTCAAGTGAATGGTAAGAACATAGGCTTGGAATGGAAGGAGTATAAGCCTTTTTGGACTTGGTGAGTTGAGCTTTCTCTGTCTGCAAATCATTTACAGAATCATTAATGAGCTCTGAACCTCGTCAAAATCCCATCGTAATTGTCTCTTAATTAGCTTAAATCTTTGCAAGATAAATTGACACAAAGGATATTTGTCTCTTGTAAGTCGCCATTTCCCTTCAGGACCTGCAGTTTCCTCTGTTTACCCTCCTCTTCTCTAGAAAATATCTTGACACTATGAGCTTATTTATTATACTGAAACCAACACCAGAGAGTCTCCTAATTTCCTCTCTCTGTGCACTTGACTTGCAAAATAGCTTAAGAATTAAGAGAACAAGAGAACTGTACTTAAGACGGTATTATCTAATTAACGATGCTTTTGCCATGGTTTTGCCAATGATGCCTTTTCTTTTCTTAGACCGGGTTTCTTCTGTTACACCCAGTACTAATTGAAATTGAAACAAACCCCAAACGAATTAATGCATGAAAATGCATGTAAAGAGTTTGCTTGGTGAGGATGATAAAAAACGATACCGCATCCACCAAATCCATCAAACTGTCATGGTTGACATTTGACATCTCACACTGTCGTTCAAAAAGAGTTAATGGGCATTAGCAACTATTGGACGAGAAAGAAAGTTGCTCTTTCAGAATAAAAATTGGAAATAGAGAAAACGCTCCAAGAAACATTATTGCTCTCAATTCTTGGTGGTAAGAGTTTAATGCATTATCTATCTAATCTTTATACCTTCAGGGGCTATTGTGCAGAAAGAAATGAGTTATACCGCTATGTCATTTGGAGTAATATTAAGTTTAAACAAAATAAGTTTCATTGCTATAGACAGATCTTGAGCTAGTTGGACTGGACATACCTTTCTTTCCATTAGCGTTAGAAAAATGACAGGATTTGTGATTGGGAAAGTCCCAAACCCGCTGCGGATATTGAAGAAGAGGAAAAGAGGAAGGGAAAGAGGTGAAATCCGAAAGGCAAGAAGAAGCACCTGACTGTCTCACGTACTCAATCCGGATTCATCCAAATGTTGTTAATGCACTATACTTGGCATTTTTTGGGCTCTCCAAAAAGCAGGCCCTTTTGATGGAGAAATGCATTTTTTATGCAATGTTTCATGCGACTGGTTCAATCATCTCTCTCTCCTCAGTCTTTCTCAATCTCTAAATGCACAACCACTCAGCCAGACCCATTCATCCAATCCTTTTCCATCCATCCTGCCTGATTCTCCTCGCCTCTTAACGGCCGTGGTATGCATGCTTTCACGATCTTTCACAAACTCTTCTGGGCTTCGTATGTATACTAATGTTCACAGAGTCCACACCCTCTTTACCCCACTTTTCACACGTATGTTTCCTTTCCCATGAAGATTTACTAGCCTTTTTGCATAATCGGAGTCTATGAAAACTAGCACCCATTTTTAAGTGGATTTGTCAGCCACGGATTCCCTTCTTTCTTCTTTCCTCCTCTTTTTCTCTCTCTCTCTCTCTCTCTCTCAACACAATTCCCATTTTACTTATTAAAATCATCATCTCCTTTACTTTTACTTTTCAAAAACATTATTTCTTCTTAACCTTTTACGGTATTAGCAAAAACGTCAAAAGCTTCACACTTTATTCTAGACAAATACATTTCATTCATCCGATGTTTTGCTACGGAATGCTGTGCTGCAAAAACCTGGGGTCTTATTTAACAGGTCGTATAAATAATAAAGGTTGATGCATACATTTTATGAAGTGTATAGCACTCCAAGAATATTCTTTTTTTCCTCGACAAAAGAAAAGTCATAAAATTGTGTATTAAATTATTGAGATCACTGAAATATATCCGACTGCTTGTGGTCCTGACTTTCTCCATGTTACTTTTATGAGACGCAGATCCTTATCAGAAATATGAAGCGCCAAATCAGCAACCCTGGCCATGGTAAAAAAGAAGACACAGTTTGAACCTTGATATGAATTCTGATCCTGACAATTCAATTCATGTTCACAATCCTACGTTACCCCTGGCATTCAATCAGGCGAGGTGGCTGAAAGAACTTGAAAATTAAGTTACGTTGCCGTTGATTGAAAGTGGAGGAGACAGTCAGGGAAAGATAGCACACAGAGCAAATTATTTTCCAGTTTGAATTTAGTGGCACATAACAAATGAGAAGTGTGTAGCTGCAATAGGAAAATGAGAGATAAGGAGAAGAAGAATGAAGAGACGGAGGAAGAAGCACTCCTGAATGAAGTCGGAGTTAAATGTATTTACCAAGATCTTTATCGTGAACAGCCTCGATTACAACAAACAAGATTAATGAGGTCCACGTAGTTAGCAGGGATCGTGTGTGTCGTTGTTCTCATTGCATCATAATAGCGAGCAGTTTTCTCTTTTAGAGAGACTCCTCTTAAATCTGTATGAAGACCGAGCAACATTTACAAGGACAATTAAACCTCGATTGCTCCTCTAATTTGAGTCCGAGCCAACTCAACTCTCCAAAACTATTTCCTTCCTCTCAAAGTGAGAGCTGGAAGGAAACCCGGAATGCACAGCTATTAGTCCCTACATCTTTCTCTTTGTGTGTGTGTGTGTGTGTGTGTCGTCTATTTCCATTCCTTAGAGAAAGTAATAAAGGATAAGTAGGAAGAAAGGAAGCAAGTCATTGCGTCGTGTGGCAGAGCTCTCTGGATGCATTAAGCTAGGGCCAAATGGATGAGGATGGAATGAAGGAAGGAGGTAGGTTTTAGGTGGTGGTGGATGAAGTTACTGTGGGGAAACTCTTTTAGTTAATATGAAGTAAAGTTAAGAAAAGGGCTAGGGTTCTCCCTTTCCTTCCTTCCTTCCTTCTTTCTTTGTGTATACCGGAAAAGACGTGTTGTACAGATTCACGGGTTGCCACTACCACACACTGACTATTTTATGCTCAAGAGTTTTCAGACAACCCGTCGGATGAGAAGGAGAAAGAAGAAGGAGAGGAAGAGAGATGGTTCTATTTTCTGGGTGAGCGATTTCACAGAACTTTATCTCGACATTGGGACACAAAAAATACTCTGCCCGATATATTCTCTCATTTGATTCGAATGCAGCTAATGGGCCGTTTAATTAGGACTCCCATTGCCCGCTATTACTATTCCCTCTGAAGCACTCCTCCTCCTCTCCTAAATGGATTCGCCCTGGCCTTCTTCCTCCCAACAACTCTTCCAGTGTCGCTTATCCCCCTCAGATAGACAGCATAAATCCAAGTAAGACGCCAAACCGGCCAAATTGACGATCATTGATGCCACTTTCATTTCATGTCTCTCCATCAACACAGACAAGGCATTCTACTATAAAACTATAGCGAGAAACGTAATGAACAGAAGAGCCTTATCCATCTACAGCTAAATCTTTTTCGCCTCATGCTTCTCTCAAAATGTGCATTACCTTTCTCTTCTCAAATTATGGCCTTTCTGAATAACGCAGCTATGTTTAATTTTTGAAAACTTCATAATTAATCTAAGATGAGTGACTTCACTCTACAAGTTAATGAGTAAAACGAATTGCTGCATCCTTATCAAATTCAGGAAACGTCCTGAAAGTTTTCCTGTCTTATAAATAGCGGTCTTTGATATTTATTCTGCGACTTCATTCCATTGCTCTAGTCGCTTTTTAATCAAGTGTGTGATACAGAATGTCGGTACAAAAAAGAAAGAAGTTGGTGGCTTGAAGCTGAATAGGTAAAGAAAGGCTGGAAAAGATCCGTCTCATTTTTCACACAAGCAAGCAAGCATCCCTCCTCCCTGCACAAATCCTGAGCTGCATAGAACAGAAAGTGTTGGAGTGAAAGAGTAGAAAATCAAGTTACTCTTTAATGCTTAAGTTTAATTTCCCTCGTATTATACTCCAATTCGGGGATTCTGTTATTTTTCTTTCTTTCTTTATTTCTCCGTTCCACACACAAAAACATTAAATCCCTCTCGCGCTACTTAATTGACAGGCCCCTTATTCCATTAACTTGATCTTAAAAAATCCTTTGCTCCCGGCTCGGAGGATTAGAGCAAAGCAAACCCACCAAAGTTATAGCCAACTGAGGAGCAAGTAAAACTACTTTGCCTTAAAGAAACTTTTCCTTTAGAAAGTATAGGTAATAATAATGCACATTACATTACCCCTTTGCAGTAGGTCTTATTATTTGTAGTCACTCCTTTCTCTCTATTCTTTTCTTGTATGCTATTCTTTCTCCTTCTTTTTTAATGGCAGTATTACTCAACACTGCTTCGTGATTCCATCTGGTTGTGTGTCGCACATTTCTTTTATTCTATGTTTAATAGTTTATGTTTCAAAAGAAGTTGCGCCGTAAAGTGAAGTGACGTTGAAGGAAGAAAGACACCGCTGCCAAGCCAAGCCGCAATCGATGGACGAATAATGGAGCTAAACATGCCACTAATGATTTCAGTTTAGCGTTGTTTAGACCCTTTACTTACTTTTCCCTCTGAGCCAGTTAATTGCCAAGATTTTGGCTAATAACACAACGGACAGAGGGAAAATGAGCGGAAGGTCTTTAGACTCTGGAGGTATCTCTATTCAGTGGAGTGACATGGTGGTGGTGGTGGTGGGTTCGTATGTGTGAAAGCTATTTAGTGGAAGAAATTAGTGAGGAGAATGAAAGTTTCCAATTTCGTGCTCAATTCCCTTGTCGGGTGGGCCTATCATTTTTCCGAGAATGCCATCGTTCCACTTGGATTCCACCAAAGTGGTTGGCATCGTTATGTTGTCTAAAACATTGGTTTTTTACTCGTCAGAGAGGAGAAATCTCAAGGACAGGGATTCCCTGTTTGGATTTAGCGGAGCAGCAGGGAGAGAGGGAGAGAGAGATGAACCGTATTTCGTGATCTGATGCGATGGGGGTGGCTGGGCTTCCGCCTTGGTCAATTTGTTGGGTGAGAGAGTGGGAATCTGTGATTCACCGTTGCCACCACACCACACACATACACAATTGCAGCGGGGAAAGCGCAGTTGTTGGTGATTAAGTAGAAAATCCGATTAAATTCTGGGACGAGATACAATGTTACGGTTACAAACGAATGGACAATAAGTTGAGTCGTCTCATCTCATCTGACTGATTGAGTGAGTGGACCACCTCTACCACATCGCATCATTTCATCGCATCGCGGCCATCCATCCACTTAGATGCTTTCACTTTGCACTTTGAAGCATCTCTTCCCTGGCATATGCAAACGTATCTTGATCCATAATATTCATTTTTACTACGAAAAGTAAACAATCTATAAAATGAAACTGATCTTGAAAGTAATTCTTTGTAGCTCTCTCGAAAAGTACATAGTTTGAACAGCTTGAAGCAAGACTTTTCATTGACAGAATAACAATGCATTCAAGAGTCAATTTATTAGTGTGTGCAATGAGAGAATGCGATAAATAATAAATAAAGCCGCAGACGCACAGACCTCAACCTTATTTTTTGCCTTCAGATTCAGAAGTTCAGATTACACTTTAATTTCAGTGCTAATTAACTTTTTGGGCGGCTCAACAGAACGAACATCAAGTGGATAATAATGACTGAACCACCATCCAATGAATGTATGATAACAATCTCATGATTTTAAAACCAATTCCTGTCTTGTCACTTTAACAATGACGCTCGTCATCGTCATCCCAATGATTATACGGAAGAAAAAGTGTTGTATCTTCTCACTTTCACTCGTTCAATGTGGATCATATGATAGGATAGATGATGGGTGAGGGTACACCCGGTCTTGGTCTTTGTGAGATATTTACTACTGTTGCACACTACTTAAGCTGCGTGCCCTGTGAAGTTACCAGAAGAGAAAGAGATTCGAGATTGTGACTAAGGGATACGACTAACTCAATATTAATTGAATTGTGAAGTGTGTGCGGTGGTGAGGGGGCAAAGTAAAGTAGGATATATCTAATGTGATTAGAGTCATACATATTGATGGATTAGGAAAATGAGGAAGTCGTGTGCTGTGCACTTTATTTTATCCCAACACACACCACCCTATCTTCCTTACTTCATTTCGCAACAATCAATCAGTCATCACAAAAACAAATAAACCTTTCATTCATTTTTAACTATCAACTGCTCAAATGTAAATTCACAAAAAAAAGAAGTAAAAAAGATTACTTCCTTTGAATGAAAAGAAAAATAAGGCCATGGTGAAAGTAGTAGTGAAAGTTGAAAATTCTTCTTCACTATCACTGCAATCTGTTTGCTTCCTTTTCCTACTAATGGATGTCATTTCATCCAACTTTTTGAGCTTCGAATTGAGGTGGTAAAAGGGAAGGGACGACAGGGGCAGGTAGGATTCTGTATGACATCATTTGCTACGGCTATTATGAGAATTGGGAGTTGACTATCTATCTATCTATACATGTTCATGGAGTCGAGGGTGACCAAGGAGGGATCAGTTCTGGTAAAAGTATTGATGGTTTCAAGATTGCAGTATGTGCAGTGTAAATCACCATTTCCGTTTAGTTATCGGAAACGTACGTGTAGATCCAGCATTGATTCGTGT
Organism: Isotomiella minor; assembly: GCA_034696445.1. Lineage (NCBI taxonomy): Eukaryota > Metazoa > Arthropoda > Collembola > Entomobryomorpha > Isotomidae > Isotomiella > Isotomiella minor. The sequence continues at coordinate 20,521 of JAQIWU010000432.1, forward strand.
CTCAGAAGACTTGATTCTATATTCTTCTCATGGCACGAGAGCGGTCATCCTCACAATCATTAGGATCGACCAGATTTTTATTATAATTTGTCCATTTGTCTTGTTCCCAAGGAGACATGTGTTCCGTCTGTTTTTTACTGGACTGTGGAGAAAGCAGTAGGGGTTGGTGGTTGGTGGTAAGTAAGTGGTGGTAAAGAGAGGGAAGGGTTACAAGTTGAAAGTTGAGCAGCTCATCAGAGTGGAGTCAGGGGAGAAGAAAATGAAAATGCGGTGGTGTGATTAGTTTGCAAACTTTATTAAAAGTTGTAAAATTGTGTGTGGGGACGAAGTGGAAGTAGGTTTGAAAGAGATGATTTTGTAGTGTGTCGTCTGTTAAAGGGATTCCTAAAGTCAACAATCTGATGATGAGTGAATGGGTTGGTGCATAATATTATATATACGTACGTATTGGGTGGAAGAAGGAAGGAGAGAAGTTGACTGGTTGGCAGCAGTGACGGAGAAAAAGAGAGGAAATGTGAGAAGCGAGGAAAGACAATCAGAGTGAATGGATAGGATGGATATGAGACAATTCCTTGGAGATTAGAGTCTCAGGGTAACAGAACGGATAGGCCATTTGTTCATGTTTAACTAATTGTTAAAGTCATTACTAATTTCCATCAAAGCAGAAGAGCGCAATATCAAACTGCTCTTCAATTTCCATCCCACTGCAATTCAGTTAAACCATCCTATTTTCTCCAGAGTTGAACTGAACGTATACAAATATTTGCTCAATAGTACCACACGCTCCAACCAAACTAAACCCTTTCCATCCGCAAATATAACCTCAACCGCACTATTGTCCATCCACCAACCAACCCTTACACCAACTTTACCATGGATAAAAAAATAAAGTAATCCACCTTCTTTTTCATTCTTTCCACTCAAATCATCAACAACATACTCAAACTTTCTTTTGCTACCTTCCCCCCACGTCGTCGTAAAGAAAAGATTCAAATCAAGATGGACTTTCTCCAGTAACACTACTTACAAGTTCCGGGATGAGTAAATGAATACACATTAAGTACAAATAAATTGAAAATGGAACATTAAAGAAAGTTGCATTGATAATCTCCCACGCGGCATTGCAATTGAGAAGATCGTCATCATGCATGATTGTCGTAAGTATGTGTCTCTGATGCATAGCTTTCTTGGCAAATACGTCACATCCCCAAAGTTACTCTTGTATTATGGAGATTGTAGATCATTGATTTAATTGGTTCCTGTCACACATGTCAGGAAAAGTTAGTTACGTCCCAGTACTTTCCAAAAGGTTGCTCAATTACGCTCAACTACCGTAATCACTCACCCACTCATAACACTCCCTGCGCCCAAAGTCTGTGTAACTCTGTAGTTTAGTGAGTCGATTTTGTGAAGATGTGTAAAATGAGTCGACTGACTAACTGCTAAAGAAGAACTTTGTTTCGCTTTTTAAATAGAGTTTAATTTCCCTTTGGCAAATAGTGTGAAGGCAAGTTGAATGGGAAAGTAAACAGTTTAAAGAGAAAATGTACTACACTTACTTACTCATGCCAAGTCCACAGTCTCCGTACAAAGGAGATAGAAAGCAGGACTCTCTATTCGCGTAATGCCCACGAAAGAGTATATATTTATATGTCATTCACTCATCCGCAATAAATAATGCATGCATCTGTTTGAAGAAATGTACACCAGAGAGGAGAATACATATATGCGTGTGTTCATGCCCAATGTATTTTTAGTAGTTGGGTAGTTGGAGTGAAATCTGAGACAGGAGTAAGGAAAGGAGCTGTGGAAGAGAAAGGCATGTTGGAATGGATAAATGAAACTAGAGAAAACTAATAAGTTTAACTACTGTCATTAATCTGTTATCGGGTGATACTCTGCATTTCTTGTAATATTGCTTGTTCAGCAACAACTATCACTAACACCTTCCCATCTTCTTAGACTAATTTCTTTAAAATGTGACCCATCTCTCTTGAGGAAATGAGCCAGCAAACCAGGCAAAACACGGAATAAAGTGGAAAGACTCACTTTCACGAGTAAAGCTCTTGTTAAAAAATTATGCACTCACACAGAGCTTTGTACAAACGTACTCATGATTTACGATTTAAAGTGAGCCATTTCACTTCCTTTTGCAGTTTAGTTTGCCATAGAAAAAGGAAAATAATTCTAAAATCAACAATTCCGCAACGGCTGTGACAGATTTTTTCACATTGCCATTTGGAAGGGTCAATTCACATGTCGTAAGATTCAAAGTCAGCAGTTAACCTTTTCAATTAAAAAAATGAGCATACAATCATGTAAACCGAGAGTTACTTAGGACCACCACAAAGGACTTTGTTACCCCAAGGCACAATTGAATGCAGTAACAAGGACTCACATGTGTAGTAATAATTTAGTAATGCAATCATTGATGAGGGTGGCAATGTTGACTTTAGTCCTCGTGGCAGCTTACTTTTACTTTGTTTATTGCCTGTTGATATGCTTAGGAGTGAGACGACTTAATGAATTGCTCTGATGATTTCCACTTCCTGGAAAACATTTGAGCTTTGCTTTGCTACCCCTCGCATTGCGCCTGAATAGGAACTATCCATCCGAGGTTCTTCATGCACACGGATACAGACCAGAGCGTCATTTCATTTCTCAATGCCCGTATTCTCCACCAATCAACTATAGTAATACAACAGGTAACTCTACTCATTTTGAATTATTTCCTTTCTGAAGAAATTATGCCACAATACCAAAGGAAAGTGTTAGTCAATTCGGCAACCGAATAAGCTAAACCAAAACTTTTTTAATTACACGTTAACAGGCGGTATTTCCATCAAGCCCAAAGACATAGTTACCTACACATGTAGAAAATAAAGATAGATGGATACTTATTAGCTGCACACAGTGAAGCGAAACGAAGGGTGAAGGGGTCCATTCGACGTGGGTTTGAAGAAGGAGATGTGAGAGAGAAAGACTTGCCGGCTTGAAAGTGATTATGCTGCAGACAATTGCACTAATTCATCTTAACCTCGGCCATAATGAGGTAATATTACCGGGTTCTTTCTCTGTCAATTATAGTCTCATTATGACTTGTCAAACATCGACTCTTGTCTCTCTTTGGTGTTACTGAAAGCATGTCAACAAGAATGGCTATGATTGTATTGGTTGCGACAAAGGCGAACGAACATATGAAGTGGTTTAAGGATGACTGCTTTCGCACAAAGTACGTCTTAATGACTTTGACTTTACAGGACTGCCGCAATCCGGAAATCCGTCACAATTTTATCTTACGTCTTCATTGAGTTTATACATGTCCACAAGAAGTCAAAGAGCCCGACCAATAACAGTAAACAGTTTAGGTGAAAAGTTTCCAACAATCCGTGGAACTTAAATATTCCAACAACAACACATAGGCAGTCATTCATTACGCTACGTGTAACTAATTGAGACTCCCTTTGCGGTGGTCGGGGTTGTTGTAACACAACTGGACAGTCTGTGTGAAAAGCTATCCAAGCAATTATTCATTCATTCATTCATTCCTGAGGCGGAATTAAATACCATGTGCAGCTAACCTACCCGAAGCGGAAATGACGGACGATGTAGAATTTTTGCAATTAGCCATACAAGGACAAGGAAAGGAAGCAGCCAAACATAGAATTAAACGTTTGCAGCTGCACAAAAGATGATAGTCAAACTGTAAGCCGAAAAGAAGAAACTGCGACGCGATTTTGCATCACCTTCTTCAATTGGTAACGTAAGGAAATTTATTCACATGCTTAATTCAGCTTCGCATTTAATATTTATGCCCAGTTGCCACGTTTGCAGCACAATTACAGTGTCTCTCAACAAAGTGGAGAATAATAAATAAGGAAAGAGGAGAAAATTACATCTCTTTGACTTAAACGTGCGCCAGAAGAGTAGTAGCAGGGCCGGTCATTATTTTTAAAAAGCGTATGGCAAGGGTACATGGAAAACATAACAGGGGTAAAGTACAATGAGAAAGAAAATAAGAAAATGTGACATTAAAGCGATGAAAGTCTATCTCTACAGTTTCCCTACACTTAAAAACATTTTACTATCATCTTGCATCTCCTATCAAATTCCCCAGCGTCCCATCTACTTTGATATCGAAGAAGAATGACAGTAACTTCTTTTCCTCTCTCTTTATACATTATAAAGCCCGGATGCGGTTCTTCTTTGGCTCCAGAAAGAGAAACTCATACTCGCTACTTTTTCCTATTCTCCAGTCGCAATAGTAAACATTAAATATTCAGAGTGTTGACCAGCTTTCCCACTTACTCGATGACTATATAATTTTTACATTTCACATTTCCTCTCTTCCACGCAGTTCTCAACTAGGAGGTTTCTTCGAATAAAAGCTGTATAATGTTGAGCAAACGATGCAAAAAAAGCGAAATGGCCTTTGCTTTTACATTTAAAAGTGAATATGAAAGTTTGGATCAACGCTCATATAAAAATGAGTCTACAATTTAAAAACCATAAACATTTCGGTGCTTGGGCTCGCCATGAGTAAATGCGATTGAGGATAGCATAGATTATTTGCTTTTTCTAAATCTGTCTACCTTAAGTGGCTGATTGGGGCACTTTGAAAATTCCTTTATTCGCATATTATTGATGGAAAACTGAGAAAAGCTGCCGTCCTTTGAATTATACACTCTGTTTTGAAAAAGTGAAAGTTAATTATAGCTTAAAGGAGCATGGTTTGAGACGTGATGAAGAGTTTTAGGCGGCAAGGGAGCAAGGAAAGATAGGAAGTAGTTAGTTTAGTTGTCGTAAAGAATGAATTAGTGGGAGTGGAGTTATGTGAGATAGGAGGCCTCGCTATTATTTGATGAAAACGACAAAAGTAGTTTGGCCATCTTCTAAGTATAATGGTTGGCAGGGAGTAGATAAGTTGTAATTTGTGCACAAAAGTCCCTTAGGTAAACTTTATTTCCAGTTTTTTTGTCATGAGGCAGTTATAGTTTCATTCGAACTTTGTGTCCGTAATTGGGCCATGTGAGAACATGCCGAGAGGGTCTCTCTCTCTCAGAGGAACTCTCTTGGCTAAATTTATGTCCTCTCCCTTGAGACACTCATTTATTAATAGGCTATATGCAATTGAGGCTGAGAGGAGACACACGCGATGAGCCGCACAATCATCATTCTCATTATCATCACACATGTTCATATTGTGCAACCTATTATCTTCCTCTCATTCCCAACTCCTATCCTCCTTCCAATCTCTTTCACATTTCTATACCATTTTCACCACTTACCATGATTTTCACTGAAAGTGAGAGAGCTACTCAAATCTTATCTATGTCACAAGATATTAAATATTACATGATATTTGACTAAGGATCTGCACTGGGCACAATGCAATTCTCTCACATTTCCACAAACCCCTGCTAAATGCACTGGTGATACTTAACTCCACATCTTTCGGCCTCACTTAATTAATCTGCCTCATATAAAAGTCCTCATGAATGCGATAAAATTATTGTCTCAGCCTCATTTTACTCAGTAAGAGTTTAGAGTTATGGAGGGTGGAGAAAGTAAAGGCAAACTCTCTGAAAAGGGAAAGGAGAACGTGGGATGCGTTTGTTCTTCCTTTTTGTTTGAGATAGAAAGTTGCTGAGACGGCAGGGACTCTGTTGTTGAGGCTCCAATGAATCTCATCATTATTCGAAGCAATTATTACAAAAGTTTTCCCCTCCTCTTTCTCTTTCCCTCTCACCTCACAAGTCAGGTAATTAAGAAGGCTTAATTACTAGCTATCTACAACTGCGGCACGGTGATGATGAGCATGCAGATAAATTAGAAAGACGGGTATCCTTCTTCATATAACGTGGTTGATGTTATAATTTGCTAATTGTTGCACATAGCAAAATTCTCTTCAGTTTAATTTGGAGGAGGGGGTCGTAAAATATATTAAGCTTGTGTCTAAATTGTGCAAAGCACGGTCGACTGGGAAAGGAAGTGCA
>JAQIWU010000433.1:0-26499 GCA_034696445.1 Isotomiella minor
CAAATAGAATAATCTCGTTTTGTTGCGTCCCCGTCACGCCCAATTTGCTTCACTTTATATTTCAAAGTGTAGTGATAGAAAATTATAAATGTCATGAAGTATTTACGCTAAAATTATAAACACTTGGAGGTGGAATAATTAAATTAGTCGTTTGAAAGGAAGCGTAGTACTTTTGTGGATTCTTCAATTAATTGCAATCAATATTATAATTTCAGTCTATCTTTAAACTGTCATGGTCACATTTCTCTCTACCTTTCTCGATAAACCTTGAAAATTATGTATTTTGCTTAACGTGAAATGAAATAATAAAAACCTGCATATTTTAAGCCCCTATGATCATGCTGCTCCCGCAATATGCATGCATAAAGAAACTCTATGTTTATCAAGAATTGGAGGGGTAAATAAGGCTGGTAATCCTTTTGGATCAAAAATTGTTATAAGAAGCATTAAATTAGTGAAACTACAACATTAGGGAACGAAAGCAAATTGTGATGGTAATAAACATGTCTAATTCCCATGATTTGTTTGTTTTATCTAGAGGTCGCAGTTCCGGTTGAGGGAGTCGTCGGGAAGCGGGTAGACATGCCTTGCGATATCTCTTCAACTCGTCGAGATGATTCCGTTTACATGGTCCTCTGGTTTCGAGGGGATGAAAGTATTCCGATCTACAGGTAATTATGTATACCCTTGCTTTTTGAAATTTATAACGACTTGTAATCGACCGACCCCGGAATGATTTCCCCGATTTGAATTTGAGATTATCCTATCAACAAACGGGAAATGACAGGAATTCAATATGTTTTACTCATATCTTCACTTTCACTGTTTGACATAACTTTTGAAAAAGTAATCTTGCTTAATTGAGTAATCTTCTTACTTCATCACCTGAAATTATTCGCATATACGATCGGAAGGATTGCCACCTCATACGTAGGAAAAGCAGAAGGAGAAAGTTCCGGACTTCATTCCTCCATCCACTTCTGTCTTATGGCACTGTTATGGCTGATCTTAATCTCCGTAATGGCTGAAAGTCTCAATACTTGGGTACTAAAAAGTCAAAGAATGAGACAGCAAGAAAGTCCGGAATGGTTTGGTAATATGGAGGAAGGGGAGAAAAATAAGAATTTTATTCTCTCCACTTGTGTTGATGAGTTTAACGTAATGTCGATTGCAATAAAGTCGAGCCATGCCTGCCTACCTAAGTTGGTGAAGAAAACATATAGGAGCTTGCGAAATGCCTTTCACATTTTAACTTTTATACTGGCTGTGAAAGCAGCTTCGTAGATCCACCATCATGAACATCAACCGCCAAATTTCGACATGTTCTTCAAACTCCAAGGGGGGTGATGCCAATTTGGATGAGATGTGATGTGATGTGGTCGATCTTCCACGTATTTCAACAGCAGAATGCTTTCCCCTAAAGCTCTGCCTCTCAGAACACTCAAGGTGCTAGGCTTTACCTTCTGTTATATCTAAGTCTAGGCGGTGATGAGAAAATTCCAGGGGAGAAGACGACGCCATAGTGCAAATCCCTTCTTGCTTTTGGAAGCGCGTGTGTGTATTGCTTTCCTTTTATGCCTCGTTTCAATACTTAAGAAAAGGGCTGGAGCTACCACAAAGCTGTGTGGGAATGAAAGTGTTGCGTTCACTCCTTTCTCTCTACAAATATCTTGTCAGATCTGCAAAGATCCTTTACGTTCAAGTTTTTTTGCCACATCAAGGAAGACTCTGTCATATCGGATCATCACCGTCATCCGTAAAGTGATATTGGATTTTCCACGGCTTAACAATTTGGTTTTTTTGAAGAGTAAAATCAGATCCTCTGCTCAATCCAATCAATGTATATCTTCAAATTTTACACTGGGCATCCTTAATTATTTCGTGTTAAGACACAAATGTATGAGATGAGGAATTATCTATTTATTATTTTGTCAATCGCGAAACGAGAAGCGTTCAGCATAAAACATTTGTATGATTCTTTGATTGGAAAAAACGATGGGACTGAAGTGAGCTCTCCTCTGTTTGGAAATGTGAAAGGTGATGGAAGTTTAGCAGGTGCTGCTGAAATAAGAAATAAAATGCTACGTTAGAAATAAGAAGTTAGGTAAACGGAAGCAAGCATTCCCTTATGGAAAAGAAGTGTTATGAAAATTACTTTGTACTTGCGTTTATAGTTGGGTGTACATCAGTTGGGTCCCATTAGGACATTGTGGATTTACTTGGCACACTGGCCCAAGTCCCCCGTTTTCTGGCCACACACAAGGACAAATGAAGAGTCTTTCTGCAAAGACTCACATTATTATTGATCACAAGACGTTTAGTTTGTCATGATTGCTAGACATTAACCAATTTGGTGAGATTTACCTGTCAACATAGGATAGGAGAATGTAATGGCTAAAACGCTGAACAAAATCATTGAACACTTGGAAATCCACTTCATATTGCAGTCCGAAAAGGTCATATGCCCAATACTGGCACACTGGCCCTGTTTCTCCTGGAAGTATTATTGACTTATGTTAATCGCAGTACTTTATATTACACCTTGAAAAGGTCAAATAATGCTATCCCCTCAAAAGAACATTTGGAACCACTTTGAATGATTGGATAATCAGAGACCAACCACTGTCTGAAAGAAATGAAGCCAAGCAGATCAGTTTTAAGGATTCGTTTAAAGATTATACCTGTGTTAAGCAAAGTAAGTAATGTCAGCATTTATGCAAATGCTATGCGCCATAGTTATTACTGACTGTACTAATTTTTTAACATTTAAAAACATAAACATGTTTAGGCTCATAAATATTTAAAAAATGCCAAGCCACGCATCGACTGCATGTTTGTATAATCGGATGGAAAAAGCGAAACATACATACCTTCACTCAGGTCGAGGGCTGAGCATAAGCGAAAGTGCTGTGACCCTTGGTTGATTGCGTAGTGTGCTAATTTAATCTATTGCTGACTATGAAATGGACATTTAATTACCTACTGATGTTCATTACCTTTTATTTCCGTTACAAGTTTGGAATATCATCTGCAAATGTCCAGGCCCAACTAAACAACCGCATGCATATCAATGAAACCCGGTCAAGCCTAGCCAATATTAGTTCGCAGGCAGGACCCTTATGCTATTGCCATTAATGAGCTCTCCATGGTCGTTATACATTACTGTTTAGAACATGATGTAGGAACATGAAAGTTGGAGGGCACGAGTGTGAATGTGGCAGTAAAAGGATTTGGTGCAGGAAATATTAAAAGCTTTGGTAAATGTAAGTAATGACCTAATTTGGCCAACTAAAACATTTTCGTCCATGTTCGAAGCTCTCGTGCACTTCATTTGTTGTAATGAAAGGATGGAGGATGAAATAGCCTTTATACCCTCAACTCTCCTCACCATAGGAAGTCATGGATTTTTTTTGTGAGCGAGGTAGGTAAAACAAAGTATTTGCAATGTCGTTGTACCATGGCATTATATGGACGGAAGCCATTCATTCACCAAACTCTGACCACAATAAGTGTGAAAATGCTGCTTTCTGCAAGCAGAACAGGGATGAAGGATACACACACATACACGTGGTTAGTGATCATGAGGAAAGTGGTTCCATCCATTCCAGGCTATAGTTTTTTACGAAATTAGTGAGAGCAAACTCATCAGCTCCCATTATGAACTGTGAAATTGCCACTGACTCATGAAAATGGGCGTGTCGGTGGAATGTTTGCTTCCAACACCAATTTATTACATTACCGCCTGGTTATTTATTTCCCGGTGTTACTTACTCCTAGAATCCAAATTGCGAAATGGGTACTTATGAATTCCAACAATGAAGAAAATACTAAAACGGACAGAGTTGCCCCTAATTCCTATATATCCTTCTTCTGCAGCCCAAGGAAGTGGTATATACCCTATTGTCAATACTACTTCTCAAAGAAGGCATCGAATCCTTCATTCTTCGTGTGTGAGAGTTACGATGAGGACAAAAGGCGACCGGAATATGAATTTGAGTTGATGACTGTTTTGATTTCTTGATAGCTTGGACGTGCGTGGAAAACATTTCAGTGCTGCCAAACATTGGTCTGCTGATGCCCCATTTGGAAAACGTGGACACTTCCAAACGACATCCGAGCCTGCAAGACTAATTGTAGAACCTGTGAAAGTCGATGATCAATCAATATACCGATGTCGAGTTGATTTTCGCAACTCTCCAAGTCGAGAAACCCGACTTAACCTCACCATTATAGGTAAGCCAACTATCTATCTATCTAAATAAGAACTTAGGACGTAGAAATTGATTAATTACTCCCACATTCTCTCCTCAACTTTCAAACCAAGACAACGTGATCAAATATTTCAATGGAGTCCCTAAATTGGATTACCATCCGCGTCTACTCCGCCATGCTGTAGAGTAGCATTAATTGACGAAACAGTAAATAATATTTTGAAAGTTGTCTTCATCAGCTCTCTTAACTTGGCAACCCAATTTCTTGTTAGATAGTTCGCAATGAAGCTTACATCTATCCAGGTATACTCATCCTGCATATCTATCATCGTATCAGGAGATGGTTTTTGATACCGTTGTGAATAATAAGGCTCGGTCGGTACTACGGCTCTATATACTTTCTCATACACACTTTACTTTCACTTGGCTACAGCGGACGGGGCCATTAGACGTAATTACTTGGCACACCTGGGCCTTTTTCTCCTTGCCATTATAATAAAGTGCTTTTCCTTGAGTTGCAGTTATTGATCCCAGCAGCTCTCCCTTTTGTTGGATCCATGCTTTTGCACTTTCCTTCTTTGCATGCACATTTTAAATTTCAAAGCTACCAATAGAATGAGACCCACCACGACCTAAATTCTGCGGAATGTTACAATACTCTTTGACCTTACGACGAATGCATTTAGGGTGTTTATTGTTCCCCGTGGATTCATGAAAAATGTCTAGAATTTTTTACTTTCTGCAGCACATTACCCAATTAGCATTCTCCTTCTGGTTACCTCGACGTTCTCGAGTTGAGTTCAAGCATACATTTTTTAAATGAATAGAAGACGAAGTAAAAGCGAAATTTTTCTTGTTTCATGAAAGAAAAATTCGAGTCATGTGGATAAAAACGCTGCAAAGACACATTCCGGGACAATATGTTGTGCAAAACGTGTTTACTATACAAATAAGAAAAAATAGTAACTTAAACTCAAACGTATATGTGTATTTGTGTACGGGCAAATAACTTTCATGTTTGCCCAAAGGGAAAATGGCTTTTTTTTGCTATCCGCTCTGCATGCATAGCATAGGAGAGGAAAGTAGCTAGAACCAACCGTTATCAACAGCAAAATGACTCTGTGGACGCGGAAAATGAACAGCATGGGAGACGGAAGGAAGGAAGGATGGAAAAGAGAGGCAGAGAAGAGAAAGCAGACCTTTTTTCAAGACTTTGATCCTAAATGTCAAAGTCAAACTGATATTTGGGCAAGGAGACAGGGAGAGAGAGGAGGGTGGGAGAAAGTGTCACATTACAGACAGTGCGTAATATACAGTTTGTTGTAAATAAAATCCCAAGCGAGTGCTTGAGCTTTACTAGGGCTCTTTCAGAGAGAGGAACACAAACCAATTGCAACAAAACAGCAGAATGCGACAACGTCGCATAACAAAACTCCCTTTTACTCATGTCCCACTACTACCCGTTCCTTTGTTAAAAAACATCCACATTTTTTGGAGACAGTTTTAGATTCGTTTGAATGAACCTACGCGAAAGGATCTTCACTCATTGATTTATATACGAACATAAAGCTAAGATGATATGGTAAATAGAAAACTAGAATGTTTGGCACTAGCCTGAAGTAACTTACCTTTCATCTGAAGTTAATTAATCATGAATTTTCCAGGTAGGATCATACCGTCATAAACCGGCGCTTTTTCACCTTAGATACTTTTCATGAGCCAAGTTACTAAGTTTTGTAGGATGGAGTGAATAAGTAAAAATCACAGGATGAGGGGGAAAAATGAAGAGCAGGAAAAGAGTATAGCTAGCTATCTTTGTTGGCATACGCTTCTTGAAGGCAGAAGATAGATGGACAGATAGAACAGAGATGAATGAATGCTTAACTGCTTTCTTTCTTCTTCCTCCACTCAAAATTAGAATGGAATGGAGAAAGCAAGTAAATGGGCGGAGATGGGAAGCATAAGCCCTTCTCTCTCCCTTCCACTCTTACCATCCTTTGTGCGGAGAAATTTGCTTAATGCATCTGTTTTTAATGGGATGAAAAGGATCAAATAAAATAACTAACCATACTGTATTATGCATTGAGCCAACAAAAGAGTTTTAAAAAAAGACTTTAGTGCATTCTTTTCCTTTGCTATCTTCTATCATTCTGTCTCTGCTGCACTCTTCTGAATGGATTGTGATGCGTTTTCAAAGTCTATTTTCTCTTAGTCTAAATTTTTAATTTCTTACAGTTCCCAGAACATCCATACTGCCTTTATAAGGCGGTAAGGTAATATCTTCTATCTGCTTTGGTTGCATCATTGTTAATCATTCATGGGGAAAATTGATGGGGAGAATGTGGTGAAAGTGAGATATGAAAGACTGAATGGGAGTCTTAGTAGTTAATTGTGGTGAAGAAGATTGGGTAAACTTGCATTCATTTGATGTTCTTCTTTCTTTGTGAAGTGAAGGGTGTAATTATTTATGAGTACTTAAAAAGTTTACTTCATTTCCCACGCTTTTGTTCTTTACGACTACCGTCTAATAGACTTACAGCCTGGCTCAATTTCTCTCACATCCTTTCTTTTCCTTTTCCTGCAACAACTCATGTCCATTGTCCGCATATTCACTTCTTCCTTCTTTCTCTTAATTACTTGTACGTCTTGCATTTGCAGCTGGTAAGAATAATGGAAGCATTTCTGCTGCGTGTATGCTTTTAAGAATCCATTTTCTTGATTAGTTTTTTGCATATTTTGTAAAAGCGCATTTGGTGCATAATCCTATACTCTATCTGCATGGAAACAAAAAAGGAAGCTGCACTTTTCTAATTTAAACCAAGTGCGTGTTTCTTGTTTGGAAAAGGTCCTTCTGTCCACACTGAACATGTACTTACAGACGATGTTTTTTGTTCACTTTGCAGTGCCTCCTCAAGAACCACAAATATTCGAGTCCACAGGAATGAATGTACGTGGGGAAGTTGGACCTTACAGGGAAGGATCGACAATCGAGCTCACGTGTATAGTCAGGGAAGGTAAGTAACCTCATTTGATTCAGACCGATTTCATTATTTCTCTCCACGGTGTCATAATCTCCAAATTCTGAAAAGTGTTTTATACCCATTCCCTCCCTCGCCAAAGTCTACAGACTTTCTCTCTCTTACGACTTCATGAATTAACGAGTTTTATTTTCTCCTGAATGAGACGGTCATTTTCCGCCGACACTGACGCCTCAAATGAGTTATAGTGTGGATCCAGAGCTCCAGTTTTGAAACAGGCCAAACGTATTTCCCATTACGGCTCTGGGTTGTCAGCAGAAAGGCAAGGGGCCATAAAAGCATATGTTTGTAAGTAAAAGTATTTCTTTTAACGACGTGAACGTGAGGCCACGTAAAGAAAGAAACGTCTCCCATGATCACTATCATCAAGAACAGATGAATTTAAACTCCTGCTTGCCCAACTTGACTTTCTTCAAGCCTAGCAGGGGATTCTTCTTAACTTATATGAAACTCTACATGACATTGAATGAATGTCCTAAACGAGATGAAATGAAATAAGGAAACACCATTGCTTCTTTTGAAAGTACTTTACGATTAAGGCACCCAGAGACTACGTTTAATCTCATTCCCTTTCACCGACTTTCATGTCGTGCAACTTCCTGATCAAATGCTTCCATACATTCTTGATAAAGGGTTTGTTTTAAATACTTTTCCTGTAATTCAAAAAAGTTAGATTTTAAACATCAGGCCATTCCAGATACCAAATCATTTGTTAGAAAAGTGCAGAAACTTTTGAATGACAAGTCCAAGTGGATTTGCATGGTGCAGGTGAAGAGGACACAATATTTTTCCAAACTAGGGAGGCAGTGGTTTTATAGATTGGTACATGATTATAGATTTATAGATTGGTTGCCATATTTTTCATAACTATGTTACGGTGTGGTTGGATATAAGGGAAGTAAATAAATTTTTACATGCATAAACATATAGCGATGGTTGAACTCCAATTTCAAACTTTCGTGTTTCTATGATATAGAGAGGTCTCTCTTTTTTGGGTTTGCCAATAATGTACCAAAAAATCTACCAGCCCACCCTCATCTCCTCTTTACCTTTGCTTTCTTCTTGATCATTTGACAGGTTATGAAATTTATTCGAGGCATGTAACCAATGTGACCGCAACTCTTACACTGGCACCTTTATGTAGGTCGCTGTGCGGAAGCTCATCTGCTGGCATAGACACCCACAATATGTTGCAGGCTGGGGGAAAGATGGATGGGAAGCCATAATGTATGCAATTTATCAGATGACTTGTTCCGACCAAAATACTGATAGGAAAAGAATACCAAAGTATCACTGCCTCATGCAAACATGCACAAAGTACACACACACACACGTATGAAGAGGAGACAAATTGTAACAGTCCGCCCCTATTAATGACTTGGTGGTCTGTTTTATTTTCCCTTCTCGCTTTCAACCAAGAACTTGTGCAGTTCATCAACACGAGGACGGAGCTTTCTCTTTTCTCCCCTCCATCCCATCCTGATCCCATGCGTTCTTCTGCTCAGCCAGGAGATAAATTTACCCTGGCTGCATGCCTGCCTGCCCGCTGAAATTTATTGGAGTTGAATGACTAATGTAACCGTATGAAGAGTAGTGGAGCAGGAGCAGACGAGACTATAGCAAATTTAAATTTATGCTCAACGTCGTTTATACTCTCGTCGTCTACGGTTGGGAGATAGGGCATAGCTTTCTCCGGCTCACTCTCATTGCAAATTCCGTTCAGTTCAGTTCAATCTTACATGCCTACGGCTACATTACATTACATTTTCATCCTAGCTGCATTATCACCCAAGTCGTTATGTTGAGCTAAGGTTGTTGAAATGTACCAGACCAAAATGCTATTTAAATGCGCTCCCTTCCCATTCGTATTTCTCCATACCTTTCCCATTCCCAGTCTCTATTTCAAATGAAAATAATATCTAAATGCGCTGTTGAATGTGATGATTCCGTATCATATTGTGTTAGCAAAAAGCGGATGAGTTGATCGAGCTCTGGCGAAAGAATGAATTTGTCTATGATGGGAGAAAGTGCAGGTTGTTTGGGTTGGGTTCCATGCCATTCACCCAAACTCAGTCTCGATATCCCTCAAATTACTTTGGAGTGTGTAAGGTTATTTGTAGAACATCTGCTGACATACACATTACCTCACGTGTGCGACCAGTTAATGCACGTCTAATCAACGTGGTGTGACAGGAAGGTAAGGTGCAGACGGATGCATGGCGTACGCCGCAAATTTAGTTGAGACAGAGGAGAAAGCTAAAGCTATGTTGTGACCTAACCAAGCCCATTCAAACTTTGCGGTGATACGATGATGATGAGGGTAAGGCATTCATACAGCTTTCATCAGGACTTGAGACTATAATACATACAGCTAAAATTTGGGGAGACGACTTTTAGTGGTGGCAATTAGGATATGAACTATTAAAACACCGTGACTTAGCTTCAGACAACACTAACCGTGTGACCGAATGAGTTATACTCCATCACTAATTCATGAAGGGAAGTTGGTGAATTGAAGTGAGGTCTGTAGGCGCACGACATGAAATGTAATCTAATGTAGTAATGTTATCGCACAAGTTCGAGAATGTTGTTGACATGCGTTTGTGTGTGATTATTTATTCCAGGCCACCCTACCCCATTCGTCCTGTGGTATTTGAATGATAATCTTGTGGACTCGACATCCCACGTGGAAAATGGGAATCAAGTGGTAAATCACATCGTAATCCCTAATGTGCAGAGGAACTTGCACAGAGCAAATCTTGAGTGCCGAGCTCACAATACTGTCCTCATCGCCCATGCTTCTAAGACTGTTGCCATTGAATTGTACTGTAAGTCTTTTTCAATATGTTCTTAACTTAGAGATGACACCATTTTAATAAGGTTCTACCCATAGACCGTACCACTAATGCACCTTGCACCTTATCGAAGTGAAATGAATGTAATTATGGAAGGAGAGAGGGAGGGTGGTAAAATGTAAGCGTAAATTGCTCCGGGTTCAGACCAACCTAAACGCTCTCTCTCTCTCTTATCTGATTGACCACAGAAGACAGGTGTATTTATGGTTGTAATTTAAGACATTGATCGGTGACACGGTATGCTGACGCTGAGTCTTCTAAATGGGTCTCGTGGGACTCCGTACTTTGCACAACATTGACGGCATTTACTACTTCTCACAAAGTTGTTACAGCCTATCTCGTAACAACGCGAGAACTGCAACCCTTTTACCTTCCCTCCTGATTTGCAAAAGTTACCAAGTAATTTCCATCACACTGTTCTCACGAAAAACTACAGGAAGAGTGGAAACCTAGGTCACTCGAGAAGAAAAACTAAGAAAGGATTTTAGGTCTATCCTCTGCTAAAAGCATTGACAGTTGAACGCCCTTTCATCAAGATTTCGCCCAAGATTTTTCCTACACCTTTCCATTGTATTTCCACTTTAGTACTGACGAAGATAAAGTCCATCATCACGGGAAGGTATTCTGTCAGCATATGAGACCCTGATAATTACTTACAAACTGGATAATCATTCATCCAAGTTGAATAAAGTTATCAAAACTTTGTGCCATGTGCCAGTCAATTGTTTTTCAGTCTGTCAGATGAATTAAATAATAGGATCGGAAAATTAGTGTGCATGTCAAACATTCGTCAGTAATTGTACGGTAATTAAAGAACACTCGTGAGGTTTCCCGGCTTACTTCTTGGGAATAACGTAACTGCCTCAAATTAATTCTATTAGTAAACACCCTGAAAGCTAGACTGATGAAATGCACTAAAAGTTAATCAGTTTACGCGACTCTACTTCTGAATACCCTCTTTCTAAGCAATGTACCCTGAAAATAGTTTTTTTAATCGTATTTCAGTGCGTCCTTTAACGGCGTCGATAGAAAAGCGCCACAACCAATTGGTCACGAATACTCAGTATGAGATTATCTGCGAATCGTGGGGGTCTCATCCTTCCCCTGTGATGAACTGGTACCTTGAGGGTCAACAACTCACTGGAATCACCACCGAGGTAAGACTACTTTATACAACTTACAGAGCGTGCCAGAGAAGAGAATGATGCTAGGTTAATAGAAGAGAAAGCACGTGGATATGAAGTGATAAAAATACGTAATAAAATTCGCCGAGGCAATAGGATACACCATGGATTCCCGATAACGGCTTTCCTTGACGTAAAGCAGGAAAGAATGAAACGGCGAAAGTGGACAAAATAACTTTATTTTGTGAGGGAAACATAATTATTAGTTCAAATATGACTTTTGTACCCAAGAAGAACATTCCATATGTGTTGGATTTCATATCATTTTTCTCCGATGGTGAAAGCAGGCAGCTGTCCGTGCAAAGCCAGTTGTACGGTAAGTGCTAATGCATGAAGAGAATCCCTTGTCTTTCTTGAGTTAACAACACTATTCTAGAGAATATATTGCGTACATTCAGACATTATGTCCAAGAGTTTATTCCTTGTCAACTTCCCCTTTCCCCGTTTTGACCCTCCAACGAGGGAGAGCATAGAGAGGGAGGGTAAGCAAGCAGTTTTTTTTTGGATTCATGAAATTTTTACCCTCCTCAGTATCCAACAGAGCTTTTAGCTTCATTGGTGTCCAAGTAAGTAGATGAGGGGTAACCAGTTAGCAAGCATTAGAAAGCCATATCAAGTAAAGTTATTTACTGCCGTTGGGGAGATTTAGCCAGTGACCCAAGAAAGTGGCTGTTCCGCCCGTTCTATGCGTGATGCTAAAAGCATTGCTTCCTTTTATAATACACTCTTTTCTTCCACCCTCAAGCATCTAAAATGCATAGACCATTTGCGTTTGCTCCTCTTAATGTAATGGAAGATGTCCATTCATGCTAAATCGCCACAATATACGATACACAGGCAAAGACGAACTGCACTGAGTGACGTTGGACGACCCTTGTCTCATAAACTCTGATTTGCAGATACCCCAGGGTGGTAGGGTGTGTCCATAATTATTATTATACGCCATGAGGATTTTGAAGCAGTGTCACTACGAGTATACAGAAGCGAGTCAACCTTTGGCAGGGAGAAAGTGAGGAGGACAAGTGGTCGACCAAGTCAACTCAGGGAAAGCAGAAAAAACAAGAAGGGCGAGAGATGAGTCAAAGAGAAATGTTCTCGACTAAGCAAAAAGTTGACTAAGCCTCAGGGTTTTTCACACTTACTTTCTTCTATACGGCTTCTCGTTCTTTATTCCATGCTGACACGTAATGTATCGACCCTTATCTTTATCACCACCATGACTGCCATCACTATTCTTAACACCATTGTTCTTCGCCAACCTCACACAACTCTTCGTTCAACCGCAAAACCATCCTCTGAGGTCTGTCCAAAAAGCCGACACACGGTCCTTTTTCATTCGAAAGATAGCTCCACATTCTCCATATTACGTAAAAGCCAAAAACATCTATCAAATCCACCCATTACACGTCTTGTTTCTATTCGATTTTGGCTTTTTGTATGACCCAAACCTTGACTCATTTCATTTCTTTTGAAGAAGAAGTGGCTGGACACAATAAGCGAAGACAGGGTTGGGGATTTGGAAAAGTGTGAAATGGATAAGGGGCTATGACATTGATGAGTGACAAGTTCTTAATAGCTGTAGCCACTGTCACTGCACCCCTGTGATTCCAAAGATGGATGAGGTTAGTTCTCTATTGTTCTCACTCCAGTGGACGTTTCTCCTGCACTTTTCTCTTTTATTGCACCCCTTGTTGTTTGGCTGACTTTGGAGGAGGAGTCGTTATTGATCTTGTCCACTGTCCACAAGTGAGTGTCACCAAAACAGATACAAGAAAAGTGGTGCAGTGGCTTGTAACTCTATGGGTGTACCTAGGCTGCAGTTGCTTTTATTCTATATTTTCACGTTTTCTTTTGGATTTCCTTCTGGGTGTAAGGACCCATGTGCGCACTTCTCCTGAGACATCACATTAAATGCACGACCAAGTACCCTGTTTTAATTAGATTTTATCGAGTTTGCTGGAAGAGATGGAAGAGAAATAGAAAAAAATTCCAAAGTCTGCTAAAGCGACGCAAAAGAAATACGACATTAAATATTCATCAAGTGGAAGGAGAGAGGTAATCCCTCAAACTTTTAGTTTTAATCACTAATCCATGTTTTATAAAAGTGTTCATGTAATCCCTGGATAGAAAAAGAAAGAGTAAGGAGAATCCTAGAGAAGTAGTAGAGAAACTGTGTATGAATTAATAAGTACAGGAACTTTTGCAGTGTGTTCGTCAGTCATACATACATGGCAACAAGAGGAACCTTGTAAAGTCGAGATTAAGGAGTGGGATTTGTTTAGCCTTTTCTTCGATGGAAGGGAGAAAATGGCACATAATGGCAGAACAGAATTGGCAGCCGGGAGCAAGTTTCTTCTCTGTAGCTTTCACTTTCCTCTCACTCAATACGGAGGGAATTTCCTCACTTCTTCAAGTTGCTTCATCGCTGCATAATTCAGCGAGAAATAATAAATCTATCTTTCTTTCCTCTACCAGAAGGGAAAGGCCAAAAAAGAAAAGATTAGTGGCAGATTTTCCATTCTTCACTCTGCAATAGGGGTGGAAGGAAACGGTGATGAAAGTTGAGTCCAAAAACTTGACTCATGAAAAACGAATGGTACAAACTATTCTTACAGCTGCACCACCGGAATAAGACTACCTACTTTCCTTTTGTTTTTCTTAGTTTCGGGAGTATAGCACATGAAATGCACTTATTTGTCCAACATATTTCGAGACTCGGTACAACCAAAACTATATAAACCCATAGTATTGCAAGAACATGATGAAATGTTGTTATCCGATGGAAAGTCTAGTTGTTCGCATGAGAAAATGATGGGTGTAACCTGCACTGTACATTTCTGAGAGAACCAACATAGATATCTGTTTAGTTTCGAGTAAAGGATAAAGAAGCACGATGCTCTCAGGTACTCTTGCTGCTGAATAATTTACAAGTATGTGGAACAGACATCATCCAAGAAGAGAACTCACAGACTTTCCTTTTCAAGTTCCCTTGAAGAGAAAGTGGGTTTAGATATTGGAATTGCATTACGGCTGGAACCATGTGTAAGGCGTTAAAGTGTAGACCCTAGGTGGTCTTCTAATAACGGAGATCCTTTAATTCTCGGGTTCCTTCCTACGACTGTCTTGGTGATGGACGTGCAATTGGATTTTAATTAACTTCGTTTTGTTTATTGCAGGAATCGCGGTCAAGTAACACTTCAGTGTCAAGACTACTTTTCTCTCCAACTCCAGACGTGGATGGGAAACGCTTGATTTGTCGGGCTGTTAACCAATTATTACCTGGTGCCGCGGCAGAAGACTCTTGGCTGCTCAGAGTTGTGTGTAAGTCTTCAAAGCCTCCACTTTTTTGCTTCCCTTTCACTCGCACTTTCCCTTTCATTTGTGGAACAAAATGCTTACTTGCATATTAGAGGAAGTAGATTGGGCTGCAGGTAGGTAGGCCGACTGACATGAAAGAAAAAGGAAAAGTGGTTTCATTCCTTCCATTGAAAAGATTGCATGCTTTCATTTTCCTCCTAGTCCAGTAAGTTACCGTTGATGATGACGGATAGCTTATTTTCAAACGCTAAATGTTTTGGGCGTAGTTCTTTTTTCTCTCCTTACTTTCACACAATTGAAAGACGGACTTGAAGAAACGTAGGCATAAAGGCAGCCCATCAACTGTTTCAATAATAATATCAATCTCATTTTAATAGTTGTTCATGACTACTCTCAGAAATTAGCAGCCCTTATAGAATCTCTCGAGAATAAAAGGGTTTTTTAGATTCTCTGCCTTTTAGTTGGCTCAAAATTTTATTTCATTTCAAGTCCCACTACGAATTTGGCAAAATTGTAAAAATCGACCACTTTATCTGGTCTGCCAATCCAATACAATCACATCAAATCCACTCAAATCACAAGTTGTTAACCAATTTAATGGAGGAAAGTTGTGCAGCAGACAAGTTGGAAAAGTGGTACCAGGGCTCACCAATCTCTTACAGCTCTCTCTCTCCTTCATATCTGCAGAATGTTGAATGGGCACGCATCAGTAACTCGTTATTTGAAATGTAATTTCCTCCGTCAGTTACAATGAGTGCGGATTACGTAGAGTGAAAGAGGAGGACGACGTTAGTGTGGGCGGCGGAGAAAGTGGATCTTCTTGAGCCGGTTTAGTTTGGTTCTCTCCAGTAAGTTTAGCTGAAACTGACGAGGAAGAAACTTGTTCGTGACCAGATCACGACCAAGAAATCGCCCCACTCAACTCATTTCAACCATATTTGAACTACGAGTTAGTAGTTTCCAAGCCTGACAGGACAAGACAAGACAAGACAACCAAATTGAAAAGGAATATATTTAATATATAACATTTCTCGACTCATTCATGCCTTCCCAATGCCAACTCCGATTATCTCTTGATCCCATCGACAGTCAAAGGAAAAGTGAAAGAGCAAGGTTGGTGGGGGGAAGCACCTCTCCCTCTGCATTTTACGTGATAAATTACTTTATATGCTTTATACTCCATTGTCGTGGAGACATATTATCCTAGATCACGTCCAATACTTTGGGATTGTCAAAATAGGATGAGGGAATGGATGGATGAGACGTATCTTGAAATTGTATCTGACAGGA
Source organism: Isotomiella minor (assembly GCA_034696445.1). Lineage (NCBI taxonomy): Eukaryota > Metazoa > Arthropoda > Collembola > Entomobryomorpha > Isotomidae > Isotomiella > Isotomiella minor. Next base: position 15,897 of record JAQIWU010000433.1, read on the forward strand.
GAGGATGCGAATGATTTGACACTGTGCCCTCCAATTCAAGAAATCTTTTTCTTTCTGTCCTCCCCAATTGCATGCCTCTGCGTTTCCTTCTTTCTTCTTATGCCACTTTTCTTCCTTCAGTTATTCGCTTCTCAAACCAATCAACCAAAGCGAATGTCGACAAATTCACTTCATTTGTTCCTTTCATTTCGCAGTGTTATTGAGAGATTCATTCTTCACGTGAAAACCAATGATGTGGGCTACATTTTATGCATACCTAGATTTTAATGCATGCGACAGCCTGACAATTGCCAGTTTCCACCTTCTTTCCAACTTTCTTTTTCTTTCTGGAAAGAATAAACATAACCTTATGAGTTTCTTATCGATCATTCATATTCCTTTATCACTAGTAACAATCCCATATTTACACTCACTCCTGTGGAATATCGCAGTCGATTGACTGAGTCGTAAAAACTGTTTTTGTGCCTTGATAAAAACGTTACTGCATTTAGTCCTGGAGGGAAATGTGAAAGACTGTGTGCCTCATACTGGACTCTCTTTACAGCATTTATTTCTCTCGATGTTTCAGGAGTAATTGATTTGTCGTTATGCATACAAAGAACCAAAATGCTGTAATAATAAAAGCAAAGTTGTGCCCCAATTTTATTTAGTGTTTTTGACTAAAGAGGTTGAGAAAAGGTCCTTGCACCATATTGTAAAAAAAGACTAAAAAAAGAGGAAGGAAGTGGGATTCTTTTTTGCGCAGTAAGTGATTGAATGATTGGCCGACATAGTTTTCGGACTGTGTCACGTTGGAAATGGTGGTGTAAAGCCCGTTGACGCAAAAATCGACAAAGCTGTTCAGCAGGCTTTCTCTCTCAAGGCGTCAGTCTAATGGAGGCAATAGAAGTGAAATAGTAGGTGGTGGTGCAGAAAAAAGCTGCAGAAGGAAAAGGAGTTGCAAAAGTATGCTATCTAATCTATCCATCCATCCAAATACCCATCCTCCCGTACTATGCACATATGCCTCCTCCTCCTTTCTTTTTCATGCTCTGGCCATTTCAGTCTGATCCTGAACACTACACAAGCCTTTGGTTCGACGGTGCCACAGTACAATCCTGTCTCAAGTTTTCTCATGAATACAAACGATTGACAATTGACCCTTGCTTATCTGAATGGCACTTGAGTTGAGCTATAAGGAAGCATACAAATCTGGGGAAAAGAAAAAATTCTCAACGACACATTTGAGATTTAAAAGTACATCCAACCGAAACCAACCAAAAAGTGGGGTCGTACAGAAGGAGTGTAAAGCTGCTCCCCTTCTTCCCATTTTGCATCCAATTTCAAATCCTGATACATGCTATCCATTCAGGATTAGCGTCTTGTGAAACCAACCAAACCCAATTCCTTACTTCCGCTAAATATTAAGGAGGCCACCAAAAAAACTGTTAATAGAATTACGTTCTGCGGCATCTAATCATGATTCAATTATGCGTCTCCCTTCAAATGGGAATGTGGAAATGCATCACAGTTTCAGGCTATTTCGATAACAAGGAGTGACTTTTCTAACTGTCCTTTATGTTTCCAGGGCAATTCCTACGTCAAACATAATGGAGCGACAAAAATTCAAAGAGTGAAAGTGGTTTGTCCTTTCCGATTTGTTTCCTTATTCAATAGTAGAAACGACGAAACTCCAATTCAACTTCTTATACCGTGACAAAACTTTTATTCCTTCCCTCCTTTGAAAGCATGATACCGCATCATTTATATGGTGCATAGGTGGTGGGGATTCACGGCAATGTAAATCGTGAACCTCAGATTCAGAAAAAAAGACACAGGAAAATGTCCTTTGGGAGCACTTTGTATTCCATATACAAATGTATTCTGTATCAGACTTTTTCTTTTTCCATTTCTCTCTTAGAGGAAACGAATCCTCTGCCTGTGCGTGGCTTGCGTTTGTTGGTGCGGGCTGGTGGTGTAATTTTCTCTTATAAATCGATTTGAAAGAGAATTGCAGTAATCTGGGCATGAAAGGAAACGTGATGGAGAATACTGCAAGGAACTTTGAAAGTTAGTTGCGTTGCTATGATCTCAACTCAAGTTTAGTTTATCCGATACGATAACTAAACTAAAACTAAACCAACTTATTCTCATCTGTTCACACGCAAATTCACTTCACTCACTCAAGAGGATCAGAGGAACGAGAAACCAATCCCTCGATTTCCTCCTTCCTTCTCATTTTGTATGGAGAATCGGAGAAAGTAAAAAAACGACGCCCGAAGTGAGCGTGCTTGCTAAGGAATTTGCGGACGAAGCAATTGTCTCAAGGAATTTAGACTGTCTTCAAGTGTAGCAGAATTACACAAGGGTTTGCATTCTTTCTCTTTTCGTCATGCAGAAATTTTGCAGGGACAAATGACAAATGACAAATTCCAGAAAAAGTGTCTGAAAAATATTTAATAAAGACGGGGAAGACATTGACAGAATACAGTATTGTAAGATTTCCAGGAGGAGGAAAAGGGTTTATTTGTATTTGCTGTAACAATTTTGTACTTATGCATGAACGCACTCTGTGTACCCTCATCAATCGACAGGTTTATTATTATTACGCATATTTTGTGTCAGTAATCCAACCTTATTTACAAAGGGACGTTTCAATGTTTGTCTGGAAGTCAGTTTGTTGACTTTGCAAATTGGATGAGGCATTAGAAATGAAACGGGAGTTTATGGATTCAGACGCTTGACTGAGCAGTGTTGTACTTTGTGGTAGAGTGAAAGGAAATGACTTAAGTTATATATGCCTGACAATTTCCAATTGAAAGACATGAACCGTGTACCACTATATTCCAGAGATCATCATAAATCTATACTTCCTTGGTTACCTTTTCCCTGTTGCCAACTTAATTATTCTATCTCAGAACAACGGGTGTAATGTATATTTACGGGTGAACGGGATATTTAAAGTAAATCAATCTGCGTGATTTTCACAAACTAGACAACGACAGAGAGATGGCTGGTGTGTGATAGATATTCTATCATTTATTGAAGTTGATAACGTTGTGCTTCGATCCCCTTTCAATACTGATAGATCAGCCGAAAAAGAAATGCAATACTGTTTGGCATGTTAACAATAATATTTGATTGCTGACAAACTACACAGGAGTCAGACAAACGTGTTTCCATCACAAACATATTATTGAGCACATAAAAGTGAGAGAAAGTCATGTGGAAAAAAAAGAAAGCCTGTCTGCTCATCACTATCACTCTAGTTAAATAAAGCTTTGAAAGCCTATCTCATCGGATGATCTATCTGCTTTCTCCAATGACAATAGAAGTCAAGGAAATATAGAGTGGAGATGAATGGGGTTGAGAAGAATGGATAAAATGACATGGTATTTTACATTCACAGTCATCGACTTTCTATGCTTCCTTCCCTGCCAAAGTTAATATTTCTTTTCCAATATTCTTATATTCTTTTGTATTTGCAGATTCACCAATATTGTCTCTTCGGTTGGGGTCCTCTCTTAATCCAAATGCCATAAAAGAAGGAGATGATGTCTACTTCGAGTGTCTCATTCGTTCCAATCCTGCGGCCATCAAGTTGGCCTGGTACCACAATGTAAGTCACATTTTCATTTGCCATTACAGTCACCCATCATCAGCTTAGCAACACAAAAGACTACAAAGTAAAAATTCATACTGCGCATCGGTTCTTGTGGAACATGAAATACATACACCATTCATCAACTGCTTTTACCTTTTGGTTTTGCTCAAAGTCAAGGAATCTTGTAACAATGCAATGCTGGTTCCCGTCTTGAACATTATGCATATATTCTACACACTAAATGCGACCAGTGTTTAGCGTATACTTGGTTGGGGCACGCACTGTCCCCTTGTGTTTCCTTATCTGGAAACCGATAATCTACAATGTAGGTCGGTCATTCTGTTTTCAATACGTCCTCCATGAGGAGTGTTACTTAAAGGAAGGCAGTAGTTCCTCTACCGTAATGCTCAACGATTACTAAATTAAATAAATCACCTTTGTCTTTAGCTCTGTTTTGTATTACAGTGAAGACGTCTACAATTTCTTAAAGTGTGCCACAGTAAAGATATTTCATTTCTTGCCAACCAAACTAATAATTATGCTTTCTCCGCGACTGGGTAAATAATAAGTGGTTTGTTCCACCAACGCTGTAGTACGTAACACGTTACTCGTGAATTATACTCAGGATGGTAAACAAGCCAATCGTGAGCACAGTACACATTTCGCGTGAATACTTATGCCCGAGTAGTTGTTTGTAATAGTGATTTATTTGAATTATTTTTCCTTTTGATTATCGTCTGATCGTGATCATTCCTTTTGCACTGTGGTGCCTTTGACAACGCTTTCAAACAGATTAATTTCATATGTCCTGCATAGCGTGTGGCTGAGTAAAAGTTGAAACGTTGCAAAAAAACTTTGATTCGATTCTACACTTCTTCAAAGGGTTGTGCGCACAACGTATATATTACTCTATTGCGTTGTTACTTAATACCAAGTTACGATTAACCAAGTGTTGAGGGATTACCTTCAAAACCATCATCATCTCTAGTTTTTATTAAGTGTCATGCACAAAGATAAGATATCTTAATAGATTTTTATATTGCGATGATGATAAATGGGAAACTGGTTGTGGTACTTTTTGGTGGTAAAGTTGAGTAGCTTTCGCTGACTTGGGGGTTCTGCTAATCGAACGAAACATGCTAGATATTTATGAACATTAGTCGCAAATATATTCCTCTCAAACCAAGTATCGTGATGTGTCAAACAAAAGCAAATGTGCTAGTGAAAGTATGTGGTTAACAACATATCATAGGTATTCTAGTTCTAGCTTTGTTCAAGTAGACTGTATTGACTTTTGCATGAGCCATTAACAGGAGATCACATTCTATTACAGTTTGATTTTGATAATGTCACTCGTGGATCATAATGGCACCAGCAGAGGGAAAGTAGACTAGTGTCGACAAATTTGTCACATCGGCTTGTCATTGATATATTACCTCCCAAATATGGCGTAGAAAACAATGGCACTTACATTAGCTAGCTAACTACATATATCTGTATAAGCGGTAAGTGAATGTCCCTTCTGATAAGGAAAACTACATTTGATCTTCTTTTCCACGTTACTTTGAACATCGTTTTCCCTTGACTTTTGTCAGTCTGTTTCAGTGACATAAAGCTCATGGTAATTCTATATTTGCTGCACGAACTACAATGCGTGTTTTCAAACCAAGTCATTTTCCATGTTAGAAGCCACACGGAAGAGAAAGCAGGTAGTCAAGCACAAAGCAGCCATGGTGTACTTGTATTGCTGCATGGCGAACTTGGAGTATTCCGTATATAGAAATTATCGAATGATACATCAAACCTAAGCACTTTAGTTCATTATTCATTCTTTTCCAGGTCTTCCGCGTTCACTTCCTACTTGGCTTGTTCTTCCTTCAATTTGACGTTCGGCTCTAGCGATTAACTCTTGAAGGATGCTTTGCATTAAGGGAAATGACTTCATTAGCAAATCAATTTCTGACTCGTTCCAAAATAGTATGTTAATACATGATAATGGCTCTCCTCAAGAAGAAGACAGGGGCATTGGGTCTAGCCTGCTAATGTTTCTTTGAAGTTTGACATGTTTAATGTGCTTTAATCTACCTTGACGGTTTTCGATCACTTTATATAATATTTCCAGCCGCGAAAAGCTTTGAGGTCTGCCTATAAATTTTGTTATTTGAACCTCAAACCAGATCTGCTTTTACCCACCTTTAAGTTTCTTCATGCGGAGAGTTGAGCAACGCCAGGTATGAGATAAAACAGCGACACGTATACATTACGGATTCTATTGTCTTGCTGCATGTGACAGCAGCGGTATAGGGTTGTCATCGAGAGGTTGGAATAAGACGCAGTCATTAGTTGCGGATCAAAGTAACTGTTCCCCTCCTTTACTGTTTGTGGTTAAGGAATAAATTAAGCATTAAGCTTTCACCTGATGTTGTTCAACCGGCGTCCTCGGTTGTTGCTTTCATTTAACTTGACTTTGTCAACTTTCTCCTATGCATGCATGTGTATCATTCCGCAACTTATAGAAACCTTCCATTTGGTTTGATGCCAAACGTGAGTGAGGCAATCCATACATTTCATCTCTTCATTCATTAGTTGATGGAATCCCATGACATTCGGATCATACGCTTGAATGCAATAGAATGCGAGTGCAACGTCGATGTTGATGTTGTGACATTGGATGATTGTTTTGTCCTCTGCATTTTGAAGCAATCGGAATGCGTCATCTCCTATTAAAATTATGTCATGTCATACGAGCAAATGTTTGTTGGTACATGAAAACCCCAGATCTATAGTCAACCGAATTAATCCTTTTTGTTTTACATTGCACAGGGGGAGCTACTCCAGCACAACCGATCCTCAGGGGTGATAGTGAGCAACCAAAGTCTGGCTTTGCAGAAAGTGAGCAGACCGTCTGGAGGAAATTATTCTTGCAGAGCAATCAATCAACAAGGTATGTATGCTAGTAACATATTTCTGTCGTCTAAATAATCCCCTCCCATCACCCTCCACAAATTACATTTCCCTGGATCTACATTACACATGTTTTATGTCTGTTTCATCTCCATAGGTGAAGGAACCAGCAACATCGTCAAGCTGGGGATAATGTGTAAGTTTGAACAACTTTCTCCTCCTTTCATGCCAAACAGATTCAAATCCTAGATTTCATACCCTCTGTTTCGCATCGAGTCTCGTGGAACTTAAACCCGTAATTGTATAAATTTGTGGGCAAACTTTTGAAATTAATCTCAATTGAAGAGCAGGAATTGTAATTATTTCGCAACAGTTTGTTACAGGATGCAGTCTGGTAGTAAATTAATCTGTTTTCTTACGCGCACAAGATTTGTCAACTAAAGAAAGTCGTTCCTCTACCATGTCGTTGTGACAATTACATTTAAGTAATTGCTTAAGGACTAGACTTTCTTGTATAAACGGCCTATAACTCTTACCCCACTATGAGATACAATCTCGAATCCAAGAAACAGGGAAATACTCTGCCATAGATAGTTCAAACACCTGATTTAAGTAGATGGTTAGTTTTATAGGATAAGCGGAAATTGAATCTGTAGTGTCAGACTATATACTTTTCATGTTTTCATTTCATTCCATTGATGCAGTATCCAAAGAACTAAATTGGAAAGGAAACGAAGCTACTCTTGAGACCAAATGAATTAAAATGTCTTCGTAAGGCTCGGAGTTGAGTGTAGGAAGGGAGAAAGTTGGGAGAAGGGTGAAAGAGTTTGGTTGTTGGAATTAGCGGACAAAAGTTAAATTGTATCCTCTTCAAGTTGCAATTGTCTTCATCCGTGCATCTTCTTTTTGTAACAATACATAATGCTGCACGCTATAGTCAATGTATTGAATCGGTCGTTGATATCCTTTCTCCACGCAGATGCTCCTGCCTGTCGAAGTGAGATGTCAAGTGCAGAAGGAGCTCCAGCCCCAGTAATTATTGCAGCCTCACGATCTGAAGATGTAAACATAACATGTGACATGGACGCCTTACCGGAGACCTTACGCTTTCAATGGGCTCACACCAACAATGTTGGTGAGCCTGTGGATCTAGCACCAGAGATTTATACTAGTCAAGGATCAAAAAGTTTTCTCTCCTACAACCTCCGCTCAGAGGAAGATTTCGGAACACTCTTGTGCTGGGCACAAAACTCTATTGGGACTTCTGAAAGACCTTGTATTTATCAATTAGTGCCAGCAGGTTTGTTTCTTTCTATTTTCTCTCTGTCTCTCTATTCGACTTGCCTTCACACACACACAAGACAGAGGGAAAGAAGGCATGGACAGGCTTTCTCTCTCTCTCCTCTCCTGTCTTTTGCCTTTAATAGTTTACTTTAGTTTGGTTTGGTTTAGTGTAGTTTGGATAGTTTAAGTTTGTAAATCCTTCTCCTCAGGAAGGAAGAAAGGATAACCCAAGTCACCCTTTCTTTCTCTCTTTTGGTCCCTTTCTTTCTCTCAAACTATCCAACTAACTAACCAGCCAACTAAACTAACTATGAACTATTCATTCTGTCCAACTCACACACGCTCAACCAGAAAATTGTAGTGGCAAAAGACAAGAAGACAAGACAAGAGCAGGCAAAGAGTCCTCAGTGCACGGTTTACTCCAAGTGAATTCACGTCGATAATTATCTCTTCTAGCTATTTAGCTAACTTAATTTCCCTCCAACAAACTACAAAGTTTCTCTAACTCTTCGATTACTCATACACGAATTGAATAGGCGTTGAGGATAGGTTTTCCTTCCTATGAAGCCTACAAGGCGACACATTATCTTGTAACGTTGCAATATATTTCAGCTCATCTAAATTGACTTTTTCAGTTGTGCCGGGTTTAGAATGGCATCATATCAAACTCTAAAAAAAGTGAGGTTTTTGTTATCCCAAAGAAACAAGACGAGGAAAAATTGGTTGAGCTGTCAGAAAATCACATACAATTTTCTCTTCACTCTTCCGTTTTTTTTCCTGCACAGTGGAAGCCAAAAAGACTTTTTGTTCAGTTCGTGCAGTAGCATTAAAAGCAAAGCAGCCACACCTATCCAAAGATAAATTACAGGCCATGCATGCATGCAGCAGTACAATTTAATTTTACTTTACTTTTCTTCCTCTTCCTTGGAAAAATTCTTTGCTCACCACACCAACGCTGTGGGTAGGTGTAATAGTATATATGCCTCCTCTTGCTCTTGAACTAGAGAAAAAAGTGATATTTGTTCGCAGTTTGACGTAGAGTATTATTGCTGAGGTGTGGTCTGGTTTGGTTTGAAAATATAAGAAGAAAGTAAAAGTGAGACTGCATGCGTGCATCGCAATAAAAAGGAAAAGGCAGGGGGAATAGATTACTTCCTTTAGATAAAATCATCATCATCGTCATCCCTTATCGTCTACTGTATCGATACAATTTTCTTCTTCTTCTTCCTTGTCATTACATTTATATGTTTCCAATTCATTGCCATAAAAATGCACCTTTATACTTCCCATATAATTCCTCCCCACCTTAGGGGAGCGGGGGGAAAGTACTGAGTGAAGGCCAAGGTTGTATGATTGACATGAGAAATAGACTGCACTACATTAATGTCATATTCCTCCGTCCCAGTTTGCTCGTAATTCCTTGTTCCTTGTGAAAGTAGGAAACTAAACAAGTGTTATTCTTCGTGAGCATTGGGATTTGATGACAAGGACATGATGAACGTGCTAGACATGCACGGAAGGGGCGTCCAACTAAATGAAAAGAAATTAATGGGAAACCCGATGTCAAACGAACTGCATTTCTTTCTTTCTTTCTCTCTTATCTAGATTTCTTCTTAGGTAAATAGACAAGGTGATGGAAAATCAATCTCGGTCATTAATAAAACAAAATATATGTACTGCGGTCGAAAGGAACATGCGGCCATGCTCAGCAAAAAAAGTTGCAATGTTGAAAACTGGAAGTTTAGTGTTTTATGTAAACTGCTGCATTGGGATCAGACAGCAAGAATATAATAAACTCCTTGAACAAAGCGTGAGACGAAGGGAGGGTGTTTTTTTTGCAACTTTCTCTTTTACTACCGCGCGTACAGAATAGGCAGTACTGCAATTTCGTAGCAGTTTTATGGGAGCAAAAACTCTCTTGTGGGTCCAGATTATAATTTTTATGTATTGCGGATTGCGGTCATACAGTTTTATGTGTTTTGTTACGGTGAAGGATAATTTGATTTGAATTACGACTCTGCGCGAGTGAATGACATAAAGTTTATTGAGTAAAAACAAAGACGAAATGAAGAGGTTGAGAGAAAGGCTGAGGGAAAGTAGAACACGTTTATGATTATTACCTGGTTATAGGGTATGGATCCAAGTTTCGAAACCAATAAGCTAACGACCTGAACAAATTTTGATAGCAAAATGAATCACCAAAAATTAAGCCCGGAAAAGATGCAGTCAATGACAAGTAGTAGTGGTAGTGGCAGAGTAATAATAGATCCATAGTGAGGAAGTAAAAGCACGCATTACCTTTATGTAGTTTGATGGTGGTGAATAGACCAAACAGTTCCTTATAATGACCACTCTGCACGCAATATTGAATTGCGACATTTTTCTACTTTCTTTTTTCAACCAACTCAACTACTTAACCACCTTCACTTTCATCAGTAGTCTCAATAAAGGCAGACAAACAGGAGGAAAAAGTACGGAACAACAAAACGACTTGTTTTGTGTTTTGCAAAAATAACAACAAACACAATAATGGATCCATTCCAGTTCATATACACTGAACACTGCGTAGTTTGTTCCAGGGAATTGAATTGAATGGACGCATCGTTGCATTCAGTTGTGAAAATGCTTGCAATTTGCAACGCACAATTTTTCAAAGCAGACAAGAGCATAAGTAATTTAATGCTTGTGAAAATATGAATGAAAGGGTGGCGATTACGTAATTGCATGCTTCAAAGGTCCAACAGTACGAAGATGAATCACTTGGCTTGTTAGTAATAATCAATAATTATCCATCGGATAAAAAGCGTGTATTCTTCGAGAATAATTAGGCAG
>JAQIWU010000434.1:0-26474 GCA_034696445.1 Isotomiella minor
CTTTACTTTAATGGACCACAAATGCATGCACCATCATCATCCAACCTTGCATGACGTCATGTTGCGTCAAGTCTCTTCTGCATACATTCATTTTCATGCCACAACCACTACCACTGGTGTGTGCACAGGCTGTCTTTTTCCTAGAATGTAATTGGCAACAATTAAATATTCCATGCATCTTATTTAGGCATAGTAATTTCCAGATCAGTTACAAAAGGCGTATTAATTAATCCTGTAGTTTGGTAGACACCTCATCTTCGGCACGAGGATTTGAGGAGACAGAAATTCTGCAGCAGCAGAATTCCAATTTCTTCCTGTATTTTCATGCTTTGTTCTTTTCCTGCCCAAATCATAAATGAGGAAGGTACGGAATTGGCTTGTGAAAAGAATAATAAGAGGTGTTTCATGTGATATGACATGAAACAGAGAAAGGAGAAAAAGACTTTCTCGTTCGTTCTGTTGATTATTGTTTGCTTCTCTCGTATGGTTCTTCTGGTTTGATTGTTTTGTGTGTGTGGATGTGGATCTGGTCTAAAAATGTAGACTGGAAGAAGAAAACTATAAAAAGGGACCCTTTCTTCTTCTTCTTTCTTTTGTGATTTTACACATTATTGCATAATCGGCCTACAATAAAATTCCCTTCCATTCTTCTTCCCTCTTTTCTCTTTCTCATACATTCCCATACTACGTATGTGTACCCTTCTTCTGCATTCTTTTTTGCTGATCTGGATCAGACAATCCTAAGGAAGAAGTACGTTGATGATAATAACAATATCGCAATTGCAACAAGCGCACCTACCTACCCTTCCTCCTCACCTCAGGGAGGGTGCACTACCACCCCATTTTATTTTTCCATCCTTGAAAAGGACACAGTCTTTTATATATTTCCATTTTTGCTCGTACGCTTGGCTATCCTACAATTGTAAAATCAGATCCGCCCTTTCCTTCAGATCTGTGACGCGATCTCTTTTTACAAGAATAGCCTCTGACGGAACCAAGTTAAGTAATGTGTGATGCAATATGAAATGTGCATAATCACAAAGACTTGTCCATCCATACATAAAGTAAAGTTAAGGAAAGGAACGAACGGTTTGGTGATGAGGGCAACAAAAGCTTATGAAATTCAAGTCGGGCTTTAACTTGCATATAAAATTCGGGTGGTTGGATGATTTCTTCCTCATTTGCAGTTTTGATTCAAGTCGAAGAGGTTAAGGTTACACAATTATACGGTGGCGATGGCACTTTATTGTAGTGGTGAGTGTGTGTGAGTATGTCTGGAGAGGAGTAGCAAACAACATGTATCCAATATCGTAAATGTATACATTCTCAACGTCAATAAACGTTGTAAATCGGTGCTCCTGGTTGGTTCGTGGCATGAGAAGTGTTTCTGTTTGGAACAATCATTAAGGATCAAGTCATAATATTTCAAATGAATCGGAACAATAGGCCAGGCTCAGTCTTCATTTCATGTTGTCAACCCAATGGAATGAAGGAGGTGAGGTCGATAGATTATCTTGTTGTAATTAGCGACCCAAAAAATTAAAGGCAAACGCAGCTTCTAAATTTTGTGACTACCTTTTTGCATGAAGTGTTGTTTTGGGGGGAATAAATGACTCACATTGACAAATTATGGATTAAAACAGTGAATTAGGGATATCAAGTTGCCCCTCATGACAAATGGCATTGATTGAGATGAGACTCGCTCAATTGTAGAAAATGATTTTTCTATTTCAACAAGACAAGAACAATTGACAATACTTTCCTTTCTTCTTTCAAGGTAAACTGAGAAATAGTACAATATTTTTAAGGAGAAACGGAAGAAAGGACAGAGGAAGTGGCAGAACAATAATATAAAAAAATATTACTACCATCACATTAACAAACCAGACGTGGAAAAGACATTGTTTAATTAGAAGCGAATGGAATGGAGGGAGACAAAGCAAGCTGCCATCGTAAAGTGAAGAAATAAGGTAAGTTCTTTATTAAGAAAAAACTTGAATGAATGAATCATGTCGTCATCACATCACACGTAATTCTAGTTTTACGCTTTGTTTTGTTTCCTCTTCTTGAGTGAAAGAAAAGACAAAGAAAACAAACTTTTGTGTCTGGAAAAAGATGGGTTTTTTTAGTGTGTGGAATGAAGAATCTATCATAAATCTGATCCACTCCACTTCCGGAATCTAGATTTTTTAAACGTTTCCCATTGCATCCTTCCATTCTTTCTCTCTTGTCCTCCTCTCCTTCTTTACTTTGTTTATTTATTTATGGCATTTTAGCACTAAACTGTGCATGCCGTGATCTGGTTTCCTAAATCATGACGGATGAGAAGTGAGAAAGAAAATCATTGCTGTCTTTTTTTATTCATTTCACCCCAATCCTAATCCTTGACTGGAAAATTGAGGAGAGGAGTGCAATTTTTTTAGGGTATCCACCACGGCATGCAAATAAATTTCTTTAGGATATTTTGAGACACAATTTTAATGCAAACTTATCATCGTCGTATCTCACATGTGTCGCATATCTCATCATTATTTACGGGTTTCTACTCCTTTATTATTGCCTTTTCTTTTCTGCTTTTATGATTGATAATGCCCGTTTCGTGTAATGTTTTCCTCATGTGAGAGAGAGAGAGTAAAGTATTAAGCATGATCATATCACGATGATAAAAAGGTCTTCATCTTCTATCTATCTTCATCCGTTCGCTGCTCATTCATTCAGGTCAGGTTGCGTTGTTGTGCAATACTATGGAGAGAAGGGAAGGAAGAAGAGAATGGAAAAGGTGAATGAGTTTCATTTAATACATTATTGTCATGATCCTGATGTTGATGATGAGAAGGAAAGGAGGAGAGAATAGAAAAGAAAGCATTGTGCGAGTGTGGGAACCCAGGTGCTTTTATTTGTTTCACTTTTATACATTCTCTATTTTATTTCATTGTCAGACAAGATCTAGATCCAAGAGAATGGAGTTTAACAAATAATACATCTTCTCTTCTGACCCTTTTGTCCTTTCTCTCTGTCTCTCTCCTTTCCCATAGGCTACGCTTTCCTTCTGAAGTATCTAACTAGGTAGGTAACTTAATTCAATTGAGAACAAAAATCCTATGCTATTTCTGTTTGGCTACTTTTAGTTTTAAGATTTCATCCGAGGTATAAATTCAGACGATGATGGATAAGATTAAAATTCCATGGCACGAAATGATCCCCCTAAAATTTCTCAGCGATGAATTGTTTATTACGCAATTGTTCACTTTGCAGGAACAGCAAATATTCTTGCTTTGTACAGTGAGAAACATTGAAATTGGAATCCAATCAAGTTAAATGAAAGTTAAATCATAATTTAAAAAGTTACTTTAGAAGGCAGTGAAAACTGAAAGAAAAGTTAGGTGATATATGTCTATTGCAGCAAAGTGAAAGTTGTAACCATGGCACGATAGGTGGTGTCCTCAGACTCGTTTTACTACGTGCGAAGTGTTTTACGCACACAATACCTTAGCTTTTTTGAGGCTCAAATTACCTAAACTGCTTTCTTACTATTTTCTCCGCCTTTCCTGTCTGATGCTGTGCTCTTCTTGTTATCGTCCTCATCAACTAATTCTCCACGGCAGTGACCTTAAGTTCTGAAAGAAGATTCATTATCCACACTGCATGAAAATGAAAGAAATAAAACAAAAATGTCAAAAATTTGGTCCCCTGTCTTTTCAGAGACACAAAAGTCATTACATACATAGCCTCTTGAGCTATTTCTTACTTGAATGATTCCATTTGCATGTGTGTACGAACGCATGAGATTTTACACTAACTTAAGAGAAATGAAATGAAGCGTAGCAAAGAAAGTTTAAAAAGTCAGATGTCAGAAGAAACTGTTGTGTCGCATCTTTCTTCTCTTCTCTTCTCGCAGTCCGTCATTCTGAAACATTTTTTAGAAAAGACAAATTCCACATGCATGCTTTCACGGAGGTGATCACCTTCTCTGTTTTATTCTTTTCTTCTTTCTTAATAACTGTAACAACTGTGGCCCCACCACGCATTCATAAATCTGAGGATGATCTGTCTGACGAGAGAGAGGGGAGAAAACCAAGTATAAAAGTGAAAGAGATGAGGGAGAGATGCATGGAGGAATTTTCACCGCATATGCACAATACACCGTTTGCGGTTGGATGTGGTGTCGAATGTCGGTCAGGTTATGTCGTTCATGTCATACCCTCTTTTTTCTCACTTTTTAATGTATTTTTTGTTCACAAAAATAAAAAAGCGAACAAGACACAGAAGCGAGCTTGACTTGAGAATGAAAATGGGGCAACTCTCTCTCTCAAATGCAGCCTAATTTTGTGGGTGGTTTTGGTTTGGTAATGCAAAATATCAGAGTGCCCCAGACAGGCAATGGAGGGTTGAGACAGGAGTTCGGAAACAGTTAGTACGACCACTGCTTTTGTTGGTGTGAGAGAGGATCTCTGATATCGTCCCGGACCCCTCCCGTCTGGAAATATTATGTTCAAAAAATGCCAGGCTTCTTTTTGAAGTTGAATCTCTTTGGATCATGGATTTTAAGTATGCCTAGTTCTGGATACCTCAGTGGAATCGTAAATACCATGCACTTTACTTTTGTATCTCCTCCTTTTTGCCTTCTTCAGGATATTTTTAAAAACTGATGGTATTCAGCTGTACAAATAGTGAAAGTGGAGTGTATGGGGGTTAAATAAAATTGCAAAAAGACGCAACCACAAACAAAGCTTATCCATCCACCCACATATTCGCTTGCACAATTTTTATAATCGGAATCTTTCTTAGCAAAAAAAAGTTAAGCAAAGAAAAAAGAAAAATTGCATATGGTTGCAGTAGCCAATGCATAGTTTGCATACCATGGCGTCGCATTGGTTTTTTACTATTGTTTATTTAGAAGCTTTGTGTAAACACTGTAAATTTCTTGAGTGTTCTTCTTCCTCCTCTTCTGTCTTCACTTCTTCAGGGTGGCAAAATAGCAAAGAAAGAATAGGCATCGTAATGTGCCAGGCATGTCAGAGTTGATGACATCATCGAGTTCGAGAGTGTGAGAAGAGGAAGAGAACAATTAAAGTGATGGTCATAAATGTTCGTGATTTTTGTCTCATGTTCCCTCTTGATTGATTATGGATGGAGAGGGTGATGATCGTGAAAACGATACTGTCTGATGACTTCTATCTGCTTGTTTTTATTTGCAATCATTTATGTCGATTGTGAGTGAAATGGTGTAGAAGCTTAAGTGTAAAACAATAGACGTTTTATTCTGCATATGTTGAGCTTTGGAATGATAGTAGCAGATTCCTTATTATAGTGCGGAGAGTCAAATTACTTTCTCATGCTTTAGCTTTCTGCAATTTCAATTCTATTCAGAGATAAAGATGCTTAATTAATTAGTAACTAATTAATGGCTTTTCTGTCTGTCTCATTTTCATGTGAAGCTATTCTATGGGAATATTTATTTGTTTTTGATTTCGGGGATCCTTTCTTAAATATTGGCATTTTTCTACCGAAGCTAAAGGCATTCAATTCATTTTATTCACACACAAAAGGTTGCCTCTTTTCTCCCTTTCTCCCAACTTCAAGTCAATTGATAAATTGTTATCTGCATCTCCAACTCTTTGAATAAATACCTCTGCAATCAATCCTTAGCTTCATTTATTCCAAATGCAAACTGCTGTCCCCTAGTAAGCCTGTTCTGGACAATATTAGTGACAAGCTGGATATTTTGTTTTTTTGTGAGCAATTGACCAATTAAAGACAATTTCGGTTTGCAATAGTCTGATACTTGCTTAATGTTATTAGCGACAAGCACAATGTATGGGGGTATAGCTGTTAATTGTGGGAAATAAATATAGGCATTTACTACTCAATAGAACCGGGTTCAACGCATTGTTTACATCTTGTTAAGAGTTTTGGCAATGATCATGATCATAATCATTTCATGAACGAAGGAAGGAACGATACCCTTTATTCCCTTCAATCAAAACCAATCTCTAACAAACAATCGAATCAATCCATTCAAATCCAGCAAACAACAAAACAACCCTATCCTCCGTCGATCCATCATTCATTCCACTTTCACTTCATTCATTGAAGTATTAGTTTAAGTAGTACAACCCTTTCTTTCCGCCTCAGCATCCAAATCTATACAACAATGAGTTGGAAGGCATTAGCGTAGTAGTGGCAGTAGTGGGTATTTTTAAAGATAAAAAGGAATGGAGAGAGAGGAGGATGATAGAGTAATAATAATTGCAGTAGCATTTACTTACATGGATTTCCTGATTATTGTGAAGAGAAGGAGTGAATGAATGAATAAGTGGCTTTTTGTCCAAAAGTAATTTCGTATCTGATTTTATGCCCAACTGCTTCACTTCTAAAACATTAATTTCTTCACTCAATCATCTTCATCCATTCAGCCAGCCCCATCCCCATCCATTCTATAACAACGACGACGATGATCAAGATTAACAATAATAGGCAAGGGAAAGCAGAGTACTGCTGCAAACAAAGTTCATTGTTAAAACATTCTCTGAGTATTGTTGTTCAAGTCCTATTTTGAAGTATGTTTCTTGTTGTACTGCATAAAAGTACTCATTACTATTTCTGTTTCTAGGGTAAAAGAGCAGTATCTGATTAATCAATCTTTAATCCCCCCCCCCCCCAAACCCAGCCACGGTAAAAACTGACTAAGAACAATTAAACAAAGGCAGAGTTAGGTATAAGCGAAGGGGCTGATTGAAATGTTTTATATTTACTACTAATATCATGTCAAATCGAAACCGGTAGAAAATTTAAGGGAAAGTAAGCCGTATAACAAGACAAAAGACGGGCATATCTTTGTTCTTTACAAATGTGGCCAACAACTTGCTGGTTGTTGTACAGTTGGTAATTAGTCTTTTTTCGTAATTCGAATGCACACACGCTTTTTTACCCTGGTATATGAAATGAAAGGGGAGAGGTCACAATGTTAAGTTGAAAGGACGATTTCAAATTCTTTTGGTTTGGCTTTGACTTGCTATTAAAAATATCTTTAAAAATTGAATACATTACGAGGGATGTGCAGCGTGCCCAATGGAATGCAGGGGAGCAATATAATGCTCGAGGATGAGACACAGGAGTTGTTTCAACTGCATATTATGTGGTTGTATTGTCAATTACAAAAAGAACTACATCATCCATCACTGAAAGAGATAGAGAATGAGAGAGAAGGGAAAGCAAGCAATAGAGTCGTCGTCCCATTTGTTGTCAACATTTCTCACCCTGCCCTGACTCCACTACCACTGGCAAAATGAAAGTAGGCACTCACTCGTATTCTCAAACTGTCTCACATAAAAATTCTCACGAATTTACAAAGCACAAAATTAAATGAAGGCAGACTAAAAACATCATTGTAGCATTGTCTAATAAAATAATAAAATTACAATGACAATCAGACGTAACAATTGAAATCGGATTGTATAAACAAAACACTGCACCTGACAGATTTCATAAACTGTATGGTGAAGAATTCGCGGATTGGTACTCTTGATTTGACATAACAACGCTGTTCCTCCTGACAAATTGAGAAAGTCAGGCAAATAAACTCACAATCAGTACTTCGCGAGTCAAACCAGAGGCTAAGGTTGGTCACATGCAAAAAATCAAATCTGACCACCAATTGTAAATATGTCAAACACGAAACAATGCATTTTTATTTATTGATTTCACATGCATCCTAGAAATTATTTCTATTTTTATGATGACGGTTCAAAGCAACAAGTGTAAACTGCATGGTTGTGTAGCAAACAATAAGTGTGACTTTCTTCATTAGCCTTGCCTTTACTTTTTGTTTTACTTTGTAAATAAACGACACAATTCATTTCTTGATGTGGTCCTACACTAAGACCCGGGTCATTCGACACATTGAAAACAACAAACCCATGAAAACTATGGGGATGGAATATTTGCAATGGTCTATTTCCGCTGATTAATCATTTGTCTCTATTGCATTCAACTGTTGCCAGCCACACAATCCTTGGGAAGACGAAGTCTCGAAGTTTAAGGCTTTAATTTATTGAAATTGACTACGAGTTAAACACATTATTTTGAAACTTGTCAACTTTGTTGTTAAAGCACAATAAAGTGTATTATCATGAGCATGTGTGTGTGGGTGAGTGAACAAAGCTTTGAAATGAAAGTAGATAGATATGTGTACCGGTAAGTAGGTACGGAAAGAAAGTGCATGGAGAAAGGAGAGAAAGAAGGAACCCTTTCTCCATCCCTCCTCTCTCCTTTGCCCCATTCGATTCATCTCCTTTTCTTTATTTGATGATGCTAAAATAAACAGAACGGCAAGAACGGAGGCAAGAAGATTCCCTTTGAAGTCCTGCGCTCAGGTCGGTACAGAATAATTAGTACTTTGACTTTCCTCTGTTCTCCTCTCTTCCTCTTTTCTTTCCATTCTTTTCTCTTCTCTCTGTTTTACTTTAGTTTATAGTTTTGTTGGCTGTGCAGGGGTAGGCCTTTGGTTTACTTTGTTTTTATACTCCCAAAACTCTCACTCATTGTGTGGATAGAAGATAAAAGAGAAAGTTGAAGAGAAGCAAACAAAGGACCAGATTGGACATGGTTGGATGAAAGGATGAATGAATGAATGATAATTACATAAAGAATATAAAGCTGGATTGATGTAATGCAAGTAACCACGTATTTTCACAAACTGACAAGACTGACTTACCAACTAACTATAAAGCACACAAAAAACAAAATAAAATAAAACTAAATTAACAAAAACATCCAAACTCTTACTTGTTGTTAAATAATTCAATTTAGTTTTACACTTACCCCAGTTCTTCCATTACGTATCGCATAAGCCAACCT
This sequence comes from Isotomiella minor, assembly GCA_034696445.1. Lineage (NCBI taxonomy): Eukaryota > Metazoa > Arthropoda > Collembola > Entomobryomorpha > Isotomidae > Isotomiella > Isotomiella minor. The sequence goes on from JAQIWU010000434.1 coordinate 8,860, forward strand.
GGCCTCACAAAAGTCCGATGTCTATTGTGATTATTTTAATACGAATAACGATGATGGAAAATTAAAATTTGTACAGGTTTAAACACAAGTAAATGTGTACAGATTTCGATTAGTGACAACATCCATACATGTTCGTCACTCTCCAAGAGAAGGAAGACAATCTCCCTGTTGTGCTTTGAATTGATGCGATTATGGGAAAAATGACAGGCAAGTGGTGTGGCATAATATTTAAAACACTAATACATGGGAAAGAGAGGAAGGGAAAAGTTTTCACATTATTCTTCAAGGAAATCAAGTCAAGCCTGTAGGGATTTAAAGGAGCTGCTGGAGTTGGATACATTTACTTTTACACATGTACCCATTTCCTTCCACCAACAAACGCATATCATATTAATAATAATAATAATATCTGGGGTAAGTTTAAGTCTCAGAGTGGATTTGCTTTCTTTCTTCCTTTCTTCCAAGTTATAAATAGTGTCTTCTGTCTCTGCCCGAATTTGGAATCTGTATCTTCCACCACCACGTCCAAACTCCAATAGCGGTTTTACTTCTTGTTTTAACTTCAAAAACCTCGTCATGTCACATCATCATCATCCCCGTCCTCTTCCAATTTCCAATGCTTTACTTCACTTCACACGCAAAGAAAATTTTTTTGGAAATGAAAACCTTTTGCATTTCATTTCATTTGCATTCATTCCATAATAAGTCATCTTCAACAACAAGAACACGGCTTTACTTCCTCCTTCTTTTTGTACTTTCTCTATGTGGAAAGACGCTTTTCCTTCATCTTCTTCTTCCCCAACGAACGAGGGCAAGTAGTAAAACTAACCATGCATACACACACACATGCATTCCCTGGTTTTAAGAGAAAGAAAGACAAGAGAGTGAGGCAAAAGTTTTGTACATGATGGGCTTGGCTTAATATTTAATACATCGTCGTAAATCACGGCGTTGCTTTGACTTGGGACGAGATTTATTTTTTATTTTTCTATGCCACCAACCAACCACCAGCTATTAAAACCGTACACTACCTCCAAATTATGCCCACCACCAAGAACATTGATAATAATGAATTGCAAGCTGAAATCCTTCCTTTCTCTCTTCTGCTGTGGTTGTGATAATAAATGGTGGTCCTCTCATCCTTTCTCCGCTTCCTTCCTCATCCTCATTACACAATTTTACTGCTTTCTTTGCTTACGTCAAGCGAATCTATTTTTTGTCACAATATAAAATTGGCAGTGTGGAAGATGTAAAATTGTTTTATTCAGAGTGCGGTGGAAGAGGAAGTCTTTCTGTCTCTATTTTGCACTCCTGTGGTACACCATGCAAAATGAAGGAAGTTAACAAGATAAATAGGACAACGGGATGATTGTGTTACCACCGACATGCATGAACGTCTCTGTCTCTATCTGAAACAAAAAAACTACTGGAACTCGCAGTAGTAATATTAATAAAATTATTATAAGGTTGTTATTACCAGTCAACCGTGCACTTTTATAGAGTCGTCAATTCTTCTCTGTCTATCGCATATTTCTATTCAGGGGAAAGTGTAGATGGACAAGGCATCGTTTAGAAAGACCTTGGAAAAGAAGGAGGTGTAACAACAACACATTATACATAGAAAAGCAGGAGTGAATCGGGGGGAAATCGTAAAATTTTGAAAAAGGACTATAGAAAAATTTAAGGTGGTCATAAAATAAAAAAAATTAACTCATTTTTTCCCTCTGGTTAACTTATGCTTTCATGCGATGTGGTAAAAAAAATATGCATATCACACAGATAGATGATAACTATATAACTGCCTCGAGTAAGTACTTATCCAATTAGGCAGATATTTAGAGTTAGATGGATGCATGGGTGGTTTTTTTTTGGCTTGGATGTGGATAAAAGTAGGGTGAATGATGAGGATTCTGGAATAGATGAAGAAGACAACTTTCACGTAACATTCTTTTGTGACATGTTGTTCAATTATTATTTTTCATAAAAAGAGGAAAAGAAGAATGAACGGGAAATTCTTTTTTAAGACACAGAAGAGGAGGGTGACGATACTCTCAAGTGTATAAAGGTATATAAAGTATTTGCATTTCGAAGTCATTTTTAATAAACAAGATATAAAAACCTGGATTACATCTTCATACATCTCTTGGCGGACGCGGATTACAGTTTTACAGCTCGGTGTTGTTTTACTGTTGAATCTGCATGAATCAACTTCCCCACATAAATCCGAGATTAAGTAAAGCAAGAAGACGTATTTATTATTCTTTTTATTTATCCACAAGAAGAGACATTTTATTCGACTCTCCGTTCTGTTCTGCTTCCCTGAATGCGGCAGATTTTTTCTTTTTCTCTTGCAAGATAAGAAAACATAGCAATTGATTCTTTTCTTAGTTTTAAGAAAGATGCCAAAAGACTAAAAGACTTCTTGGTGGCCCGACAAAAAATTCTATATTACGTATTACACTATTATTAGTGGCACTTTTTGTCATAAATTTTTCACCATTGAGTATAAAAATATGCCGATGGTGGTGATGGCATGTATGGAAGATTTTTCTTCTGTATAGATGTTTGTGTATGCCTCTGAGTTTTCTTCAACTTTATGCTCCAAACTTACACTCATATTGCGTGTCAAGTGGTAAAAGTCATAAATATGAAGGTAAATTGAGTCTTGGGGAAGCACTTTTCTCATAATACTCTAGGTATATCACTCCTTTATAAACTCCCTCACTTTCATTCTTCTCTTTTTTGAGTGAAATAGCACTGCTTGCTTACGTCACTATAAACCAAGTACATTTGTCAACCAGGCTAGACTACGTATATACAACAACAATCAATCGGTGTATGGGTGGATAAGGGATGGACGACCTTATAAATAAAGCAAATTTAATAATAATAAAAATAAATATGACGGGGAAAGTTATCTAAGTGGCTATAAGTAACTAAAGTAATAACTGAGGATTTGTGGATGTGATGGTGTGGTTCTGATGGGTGGATTTTAATTTAATTCCACTCCACATCCTCTCTCCGCTTTTAACTTCCTTTTAAAAGAATCAAGAAGAGACAAAAATATATTGTTGTTTTTATTGGCGATGGAATGGAATGGAGAATACGGCACAGTTCATACATATTTATTTGATGACATGGTTTCTTTTCTTCGTACTTTTCGATGAGAAGACGTCCTTCTGTGTGGGTTCCTCTTCTGAAGCAATAATAACGCAATGGTTGATGGGTCGTTTCTGTGCAAAATATTTTAAAAATATGACACGACTAGTGATAAATAATGAATGAATAGCACGTAATAATGACAGTCTTGTTTCCCAAAACGTGCAAAATTTATATATGCTGCTCTATGTCTGTTTCCTCGTTTCCTTTTTGTTTTTTTCCTTACTTTCATCTTTGCCTGGGTTTTGTGGTAACCATTATTTGATTTTAGGTTTTCCGGCTTAAAAACAAGACGAAGTAAAAGTAATAAACGTTTTTATTTATTATTCGAAAAATGGTTACATGCCATCCTGGCTCACATATGGAGGTTTTCACATTTTTACACTTGCAGCAGCAAACACTACCGCCTGATTACTTTTCTATTCCATCGCTTTCTTTATTCTACAGAATGCAGGAAAAACTTTATATTTTTCTCTCAATCCACAACTTCAGGTTTGAAATTAGCATTTACATATTCTAATAGATTTCTGTTCCATGGTTTATCTATTCCAAATCGCTATTAAACATGCATTGCATCTTTGGAACACCGTTCAGTAGCTACCGATGATGGCGAGAAATACGTCTGTCAAGACATTTAAATGAGTCGTCGTTACTTACAAAGACGTAACAAAAGACTTGAGAGAAGACCAGAAAGAAAGGAGGACAAGCAAAGAATACTAATGACAGCTTAGATTAAAACTTGTAGAGTAAAAAGTAACCCTTTCTGATCAAGGGGTGAGAAGACAGTTTTGGATACATATAATATCATTCGTCTTTTTTATTCCAGATGCTCGTCATCATCACCACACACAACAACAATTATTATTATTGTTACCTTCCTCTTCGTTGAACCAAGAATGTACAACGAAAATAGTGTTGCATGTTGCATTGCATTATGAGACAAGTATGAAGTAGGTGGATATGGCTTCTTCGTGGTCTTCAACCACGGGTATATTACGATGATGAATTTCTTTCTTTTTTCTTTTCATAATGTCCCGTCCTCCTCTTTCTTTCGGATTAAGGAGCTACGTCTCGCAAAGAAGGAGGAAGAAATATTATTGAAGTAGAGTTGAAGAAAACCTACAAGTTTACTTTACTCCATGCTTGTCATTGTTGGCGAGGTGACAAAACGAAGACTCGTCATTATGATTACCATCATCACATCGCACACAAGTGATAAAAAACGAAGAAAAGAAAGGAGATTTGAGAAAAGAAAAGAAAGAAAGGGTTGAAAGAGAGGAGAGGAGAAGAGAAGAAAGGGAGAGGGTGCTTTCTTTACTCATTGTATTATTATTTCAACTAGCTAAAAGACAGATTGATTGTTCTCTGTCTCATTGGATTTTTTACACACTCGCCATCGTTGTTGTCCTTTTCTTTCTTTCTTTCTTTTAATCAATTCCTTTTCCTCGGGTTGGGGGCTCTGAGCAAAGAAAAAATGTTTTGTAAGGCACTATTTAACAAAGCTCACAACAGTTCCAAGGGACCATGGTTAGAAATTGCATAATCTTTTTATGATGCCCGAATGGGGTGGGTGGGTTGGCAGACTAAAACATTATTGTACAAATTAACTAAATAAATTTCAACGCTGGACTGACTACTTTTTCATTATTCTATTGTCAATCAGGTTTACAATCAAATTCAAATCTGTTTCTCTCTCACACACACGTATAAAGCCTTCTCGTACTCATAGAGAATAGGAGTAAATGTAGGTGGAAAGAAAGAAAGTGACGACGTAAGGAAAGAAGAGAGGAGAATGATGATTGTGTAAAAGTGAAATATAATCCTTACTTGTCAACCCAAGAGGAACGCTATTTCACTCTCTCTCTCTCTCTCACCCTCACCTCAATATTATAAAGAAGTACAAAGTGTAGGATCCAAATGTGTCCCCAGAGTTGACAAAGGAAGAAAAAGGGCAAGATATTTCATCGTCTTTTCTTGTATTGTCGTGTATATATAGGTATAACGTATGATGCTGATGTGATCGTAACATGGTGTTGTTATGTATACGTAATTGGGTGGCAGTTTTTTATAGAATAGAAAAACCTTTGTTCGAGAACCCCCTTTTGTCCTGTTGTGCAGATGGTGATGCGATCATTCTCATTACAATGCTAAATGTAGGTGACGACAAAAATGCATTAACGTCAACGTACAAAAATCACAAAGACCAAAATATTTCACAAAAATGTATTCCGAAATGTCTGTGTTCCAGTCACAGGTTTGCTTTTCCTGCTTTGGAGAGGAGAAAGTGCTCGTTGTATAAGACGTTAACGCAAAGTCAACCGAACCGGAAGGCCGGACTTGATTATTAAACTTTTCAGTTTTACTTTTAACGTCGTCATGTAGCATCTTTCCTTTTCAATCTCAAAATTTGTAAACAATGGCTTAACAACGTTGTGATGCGAAGCGAAGTTAGAACAAACTGTTGATTGTACGAATTGTTGTAGAACAGGAACAGACATAGATTCAATCATGATTCTCTCTTGTCCTGTCCGTGTGTAGTAGTATTATTAACAACAGTAATAATCGTCGTACGGTAACAAGACAAAATTATAAGGTGTAGGGCAAGCAAGGAAAAGAGAGGGGACGGGGAGGGGACTGACTCTCTGCCTGAGACAAATGAAACGGAATGAATGAGAGAGAAAGTTATAAGTTTCAGTGATTCAATGAGAGACACAAGAAGACAGCAGAAGCCAACAATAACTTTGATTTAACTTTGTGAGGGAAACAAAATGGACTAGAGAAGAGAGAGAGAGAAAGACAAAATGATTCATTCATTTAGATTGCACAACAATAGAACCCTGATTTTAGGAGAGTCAACCAGTCATTACTTTCTTTTGTATAAAAACAATAATACCTTCCCTTCACTGCTCTGTCTGTGCATACTTTCTCCACGACTCATCCCAATTTGAGCTTGCTGTAGTTATACTCCCTTTCTCCATTCTCAAATACTTGGCGATGGAAACACAGATAGCGGGGCAAATGAAGACTTTCACTTTTCCTTTGTTATATAGAATACCATTCATCAGGTCTAGTCATTTCTAACCATTTAGAAACATATCTACCTTTCTTTTTCTCCCTCTTTCCGTTTATTCATACACTTTTACTTCATTTTCTCTTCCTCTATATCATTTGTTTGTACATTTCTTCCTTCTTCGGTATTGAAAGAGTAATTTCCTCGTTTTGTGCAGCCAAATGACTTTGTGCTCTCGCTTTGAAAAAGGAGGTGAAAGAAGTTTGTTTCGTTTCCTTGGAGTATGACAAGAGAAAGAAGGAAATAAAAGAGTGCTACGTACAAAACTGTTTACTTTTTCAATTTGACTGCAACCTTACACAACTGAGAGAGAGAGAGGAAGGGAAAGGGAGAAATGTGTATGTGACAGGACTCAGCTTAGTTTTAGTTACCCTGTCGCCAACAATATACCAAGAAAAAGGAGAAAATGAGAGCAGAAATCACTTTAATTACTATTGTTGGTGCTATGTTCTATTCTCTTTGTAAAACTTTCTTCCTTGCCCTCATTCACTCATTTAAAAGCATGTTAGTATTATTATTATTTATATAAGAAAAAGGAGCAAGAAAAGTGATGTGAAAGAGAGAGAAGAAAGGAAAAGTAGTTAACTGTAAAATGCCAAATACAAAGCAAACCACTTTATTTTACTTTACATAAATTTCTTTTGGTGACAGGTAAATAAGACCACATGCTGAGCAATGTACTTATTTAGTCGCTTTCACCGTTCATTCTCTCTCTCCTTTCTCCTTTCCTCTTGCAAGGAGGATGAAGAAATGTTTGTCCACGTTGTGTAAGTAAGAAAAGGAAGAAAATAAGGGAAAGTCATTAAGTAAGCAGCTTACTTTCCTTCTTTGCAAGCTAATTTCCAAGTTTCCGGTACTTCTTTCTCCGCCAGCTATGCGGTGAAAGCAGCGTTACTTTTTTACAGAATACCTTGCATCACAAAATATTAGCCAGATGCAGTACAAAATACTCATGGTTTATTGTTTGTTTTCTCTAAGTTCGAATTAAGTGAAAGCCGTTAAGTAGGCAAATTAACGTTGTCCAAAGTTCCGGACTGGAGAAAATAATGCTTCAGACACCACGCAAGAAAGGATGGAGATGAGGTGGTGACACGACACAAAATGACATGATGTAAATAACGACATGCTGAGAAAATTGATCTACGCTTCAAAAACACTCTGACTGCACACTAGAAAAGCCCATTGATTGGCCTTTGCTTTTATGCTTATGAACCTGCTTGCTTTATCGTGGTTGCTTCTGGGAGTCTCAACACCCACTTGTCCACCTCATCCCACTCATTTTAAAAATCCAAATTGCATTCTTCATGCACACTTACTTGAGCATTGTTTACTAATTATTGCATGGAAATGTTCATGTGTGTCAACACTTGGACGAGTGCAACTAAAATCCACAACCCTCACTTTCTCCTTAGTACTAGAGTAATTAATCTATGACTGGGCCGTTGTGGTTTGTACTTGAATAATTGTCATTTTTGCGGAACGCTTTTGATTTTTTAAAGCATCGTATTTGTATTCTCAAAGTCATAGGCAGTTTATTTTAGTCAGTGAACCGTGCACAGGCACCTACTTACATGTTCCCATACGTGCACCCTCATTCATTCTCGCATATGTATGTAGGCAGATAAATAGATAAGTTCACACTCACTGAACTCCGTGAAGTTAGATGGATCGAAGGAAAAGAAGAAGGTGAAAAAGGAGTCCTACATAAATCCTCCGCAGGTAGCTACGATATTACTTACCAACGAATGACTGAATGTTACTGACTAAAGAAGGAGGATGTGATTGTGTGATTGATGTTTTCGACATGTGAAGAAATCCAATTTAATTTCTCCCCAATTTGCATCACATTTAACTTAACTTAAGTCACAGGGAAAGGAGAGAGGCGAGGAAAAAGAGAGCAATTTCATTCAAAATGTACATCACTCATCTGCTCCCCGGCTGTCTGCCTGTCTTTCTTTCTTTCTCTCTTCTTTATCCCATGTGAAATAATTGCATGCTTGCAAGAATACACACATACACATGGTTAATGCGTCCCCGAAAAAGAAATGGTTCGCATATGTTTAAAAAAAGAGTCGCATTAAAGAAAAAGAGATTCTGTCCCGTCCGAAGGGTGGAACAGGAAACTTGAGAAACTTTCTAAAACGAAGTAAAGAAAAGTAACTACGTAATGAAATGAAATGGAAAGATGTGATAATGCAATCCTATCGTGCCTCGTACAAAATTTCCATAGAATTAAAGAGGAGAAAGTGGAGAGAAAGTTTGATATTTTTGCCAAGAAGGGAGAATCCTATGTCGTCAAGTGAATCTTTTTTTTAACCAAAAGCAATAAATATATTTTCTGAAATTTGGTGGTTGTGTATAACCCTTTCTTAACCTCTTTTAACAACGCGCTGGATGTAAGCGAACGAGAGGGAAATAAAGTTGGAAAATTTTCACTTCACCTACCACAACGACCACGAAAATAAATATTTTGGACGTATGACTGATTCCGACTCGGATTCAGCTACTTAGAAAAGTCAATATCTTACTTCTTATTTATGCATGTGAGTTTGTAGTAGTGGAGAAAGGATAAAGGCCGCGGGCTCCTTTTAGTTTTTTCTTGTGTAAATAACTCAATTATTTTTATTTCAAACTAAAAAAGAGGAGGTCCTCCCAAAGCACATCTTCTTAGCTTGGTTTCATGACATGAACAATATATCGTCGTCGTCATTTTTGTACCTATAGCTTTTTCAGAAAAAAATACAGATGGATTCTTATCCATCAAGGGAAAGTCCCGACCTTTCTTAGTCTTTTGGTTGTATTTTCATTTCACATAGAATAAGTCAGAAAAAGAGTGGCATAAAGTAAAAGAAAGTGAAATGACTTCTTTCTTCTCTTCCACTAATCCCACTTTTATTCCCCATCCATTCCCTCCATAGTTTGTGTGTAAGATGTAAGAGCAAAGGAACAATAAAACTAGATTGAAGTCATAAAAGAAAAGACTTTTTCTCTTCTTCTTCTTCTTCTTCTCTCTGATTTCATTTCATTTCGCAAGACGAGACCAAGGGTGGTTGTGTAGGTGGTTCAGCCCTATAGTCTTTCTAGTTTTAGTAGGCAGTATACGTAGGTATCATGTAGTACTTTCTCTTTCTCTTTCGTTCTATCCATCTGTCCATAGTCTTTTTCTTTGAGGAAAGAAAGTAAGTACATTAGTCGAAAGTTGGCATTATGTCTAAACCTATAGAATCTTCTTTTTCTTATTCTTTCTAAGCTGGATTTACTTTAGGCTTTCTCACTTTTTATCTACTTTCACAAAATGTAGTTTCTCTTATCATTATTACCCTGCTACCTTAATAAAATAGTAAAGCCTGTAGCATAAAAGAACGGACCGGGGAGACTTTCTCCTCTCTTCTGTTTCTTATAAAAACTTTTATTTCATTTTTTTCATTTTATGACTTTCTCTTTCTGAGAAAGAGACTAGAGAAGCTCTCAATCCAGTCTAGTCCCTGCCTACTTAGGCGTAGTATTTTAGTCATATTTATTTATTAGTAGTACCAAATTACTGCTGCCAGCTTGTGGATATAGCATGACTTGGTCAGTGTATTCAGGAAGATGAACTTCTTTTCTTTCGCTCTCTCTCTCTCTCTCTGTAGTCTACTTGGCCGATTCTTAGAAAAAAGAAAAAGAGAAAAGAAAGAAAGCAAAGGGCTGGAAATTAGTTGAGTCAGAAGAAAAGATAAGGAGAATGAAAGCGAGGTAGGCGAAAGAGAAAGTAAGAAAAAATAAAAGGGAACTTTTTGTTTCTTAATTCTCCATTCTTTATCCAAAAGTCCTGCCTTTTCCTCCAAAGACCAAAGCTCCACCACTTTCTAGTTTTGGCTTGGAGAAAGCTTTGTAAAGAATAAAAGAGCTCCAGAAAGTCTTCTGTGCCTACTCTCATACCGTCTTCTGATAAAGCACTTTATAGTTTTACTTCATTTGTTTTCTTATTAATGGCAGCATTACACGTTGCAGACAGAGCAATGTTCTGACCTGACCACCGTTTTTCTTAACCCTTTAACAGTGTGAAAGATTGAGGAAGAAGTCATGAGTTTCTACAAAAGTACACTACCGAGAATAGGACAGGACTGCATCATTTACTTAAAACCGGGTGGTTAAAACGAAGGTAACAAAAAGGACCAGTAAAAAGTAAGCTCTTAAGCTTGGATGGAGGTATAGCTGGCCACCATAATAATCACCATAACATAACAAGAAAGCCGCATAATAATAATAATGGTAACAGCAAATGTGAGTGAGTTGGGTTAAGCTGGAGAGGAGATTGGAGTTGGCCTGGTGTGAGAGTGGATTAAAGGGAAAAGAGGCTTTTTTTGAGCAATTTTTCTTGGAAATAGTACAAAACTGAAGAAACACAGAGCAAATAACCGACACCCGGGCATTGCCACATTCAGGAGAAAGTGGATGGATCTATGGAGAAATCTATAGTTGGGTTTGTTGGAGGAGTTTTTGGTTGGTACGTATAAGTAATACATCCACACGGGAATAATTCCACAGTCACACAAGGGAACCTCTTTTTGGACTTATGGATGGTTCATTGCGTTGGTTGGTTGGAAGCCAAGTGCAGAGGAGAAGAAGAAGAAGAAGAAGAAGTGATGGTGAAGAAGAGAAGTAAAGTGGATGTCTTCATAAAAAATAAGCAATACATTGGAAAACAGAGTTGAACCATATATTTTTGTGGTCAATGGGTTTATGTATTATGCAGGAGATCATCCTTTGCTTCCACTTTTTTATGGGCTGGAGGAGGAAGAAGAGAAGAGGAAAAAACCACCACCGAATGTGCCACAAAACCAACCACTACCAACCACCATCACAATCATAATAATAATCACAAGCAAGCCGGCCTAAAGTTGCCTGGCCACTCACTCACTCTTTCACTTTGCCAGGTCGCATCACATCACAGCATCCACACAGTGAAAGCAAAGAAAGGAAGAAAAGAAATCTTTCTTCTTTTCTTCAGATGGAAATATATTTATTTTCCATGAGAATTTCTTGAAAGACGGACTCGTATCATTTTTGGTAAAAAAATCTTGGTCGTCTCACCATACCCCAATCGCCCATTGTCCACATTTAGACTGAATTTTTTAAAAGTAAAAATGCCGAGTGTGCTATGCCAAGTGCAAAAGAAGTCTCATCACTCTTTTACGAACCTACGGAAATAAAATAAGTTAATGCAATAATAACCATAATGACCTCCACTTTGGAGATGAAACAAAATTTCTCCCTTCCAACCCATCCTGTGCTTTCTCTCTCAACTCAAGCACTTGAGGAAGGAAGGAAGGAAGCATGTATGAGAGGAGAGTAGAACTTACGTATCGTCGTATTTATTTGTTAAGTGTACAATTGACAATGCAATGCTCATTTCACTTCACTTCACTTTACACAGACACAATAATAAACAACCCCAAATAAAAATCAACCCTTTCACATCAGAGGGAAGGTCGACCTCCTCACCCTCAACCCTATTCGTCTTCATCACTCACACTGGAAATACGTTTAACCGTGGGTAGGACGTAGGACATTGTCGAGCGGATGAAGAAGCCACGAAAACATCGTCGACTGGGTGTCATCATCATCCTATGGTCAAAAAAAATGGTCACCCTCCAAACCCTTTCTTCCTTTCCGTTTTTGTTATGTTATTTTGCTAATTTCGTGGTTTAGACAATGATCACTTATTCTTGGCTGTTTTATGGACGAATACAAATTTTGTACTTTTCGGATCCGACTTACTGAATTTATACTCATTCGTAATCAATTTATTCACGGGATTGTGTTGTTATTTCAATTTGGGAGTATGGCATTCCACTTTTGTCAAAGATTCGTTCGAAACGAAGCAAAATAAAGTTGTATAGCTTACATTATTCATTTGTTATTTTTATAGGTTTCTAACCAAAATATAGATGCAAGGTGAAAGTTGAGGGGTGGAGGGTGAGAAATTGAATGAGTGATAGGGTATGGTGAGTCAGTTGAAGAAATTTACCACCAAACCTGCATGAAAAAAGAAAGGTTTCTTCTTTCCAAAGAGACAGAAAAGAGGTTGCAGGTAGGTAGGAATGACAGGTTGCTCTGCTGCTCCTTACCTTAGCCAAAAAAGAAATGTGAAAGCAAGAAATAATACACCACACATTTTGTCTGGTCTGGCCTGGTGACTGTGGCAAGCATAGGGTCCATAAATAAAAGGCTAGTTTGTTCCTTTTACATCATGTAACAAAACTTGCTAAAAAAGAGTTCCGTTGGGACCAATATTGTCGACCACATTAATACATAATGTGATGATGATACATATATCTGCTCACTCTCTCTTTCACTCTTTCACTCGGTTGAACTAAACAACTCTCAATTTTACATGAAGGGTCAAACTAAAAAGGCAGCATCACATCCTCCTTCTTCCTTAACTAAGCAATTCTTTCTTGCACAATGCCTTGTGAAAGTAGATTCCTTCCCCCAAAAGAATACAGTGTCGCATTTCATACAATAATTGTGAGTCTACGATCCGACACCAATAGCAAAAATGTGTCATATGACGCAAGCAAAGATATTCAGCGCGATTAAATGAAACATTCCGTCCGAGTGATGCGTTAATATAGTGAAAGAAAGGTCAATACTTTCTTTTCTCAGGTTCTGAATCCAACCGCACGAATGATGACAATACCGCTTGTTTATTTGTAACGTAAGATGGTTAAGTATAGACAAAATTGTGAGTCACAGTCTTGAGTTTTATTCCATTGCATGTATTTAGACATTTCCACCCGAAGAAGTCAGGTTAAATTAAGACTACTTTTACTTTTTCATTGCATTGACGTCAATCTATCGAACCAAAATGTCTTGATTTGAACTCTGTCTTTTGGGATTCGATTATATTTTTCCTTGTTGTTTTGTTCCATCTCGGTTTATTACAAGTCGAATTCCACACACACACGTGAGGGGTCACTTGAGACTTGTAATAATTCTAAACTGGATGGTAATCTTACCATTTGAATAGACGGTTCATCGAATTTGAACAAAAGGAATTTTATTCACCGGAAGTGCGCAAGAGAATCTTGTTTGCGGGTAAATGTATAATGAATAAAGGTCACAAGATATGCAAATACGGCTTAAGCCATTCATTCATTAAATGTTTGAATGACTTCTTTCTTTTATTTATTTCTATGCAGGTTTTGTTGTACTGATGACGCAGGGAAGGACAACCTCTCTCTTCGTGATTGTGTTTTTATTTAGATTAGATGTGACCTTTTTTGCAGTTAGCTCACATATCACGAGTTAAAGAGACGATAATTTGCTGATTTGTACAAAAAAAGTATCATAAATTTTATTTTAAAGTGATTTGAACTGCTTACTTACGTGGAGATGTGTACATTTCTATCTCTGTCGCGTAAAGTTGAGGACTGAGAGAGCAGAGATGATATGTCTGAAAGTTGCAAAAATGATATATGCGTCGTTTCAGAAGGTTCTAATGTGTTCATCTGTTCTTTCCATGTAAAAAGTGAATCCAGTTTGTGAAATTTGGAATGCTTTTACTTTGGAAGCAGAAGTATCGGACTTGCAAAGGAATGGAATGACTGCCCAAGTGTGAAGTCATTTTTTTAATAGACAATTGACAAATGCGTACATTTACATTCAACGACATAAGGGAAGGACAGAAATGTGAAATAAATACTTGGAAATATTGAAATCCATTTTTATCCACCCAACATTTTCTTGCCTTAACATCATAATCGCAAGAGAAAGATGAGCTCCCTTTTTGTACACAAGAAAAACACAAATGAAGTAATGAAATAAAGTGCGGTTGGTTAGAAATAAAAATCCACATGTTTTCTGCCTGTATCGAAAAGAAACAGGTTTTGGTACTGCTTGTACATCCGTCTCCTTCCGGGACTAGTTTATTTTTCTCAATCATTTGATCACACGTACAAGATGATCAAGTGATCAGCAGATCCTCTTACATTAGATATGACGAAAAGAAAGAAACATCCTTGCTTTCGTACATGATATCTCTCTCTTTCATTCTTCTTTCTCTCTTTGTCTATAGTCAGTCGTGGTGGGGAAAGTGACTCGCTGCATCCACAAGTTACAATATATATCATTGCCTATGTGAAGAAGCGCCTTACAGTAACATAGGTAAGGACCGTAAGCGGTGACAGAAATAAGGAATTGTGTAGTTTTATATAGAAATACCAAGAAAGAAATTGGAGAATATAAATAATAATGAGGGCCTTGTTACGATCTGTACCATTGAAAGTGTGAAAAGGAAACCTTTTGCTCTCCAAAGACGGTAGTGATGAAATGATGGTGCGAGTGAGGGAGAGGCAAAGACAGACTGACAATTTTATTGTTACTTGTTAATATGAGAGACCAAGTAATAACTGTTAGTTAATTTCAGGATCAAATGAAGAACTTGCGAGATTGAGATTTTCCTTTTCCTTCACACTGTTCCAGCCACCAGCAGGCAATATTGTCATCCTTTCTCTTTGGATTTGGGAATAAAGGAGAAAGGACAAGATATTACATTTTACAGGCTCTTTTCACACCCAACCCCACATAATCCCACCAGATTAGATGATGATGACGAGAGCAGTGCACGTAAGTATGTACATATTAGTCACGACGTATCATATAATCCAAACTGTTGAGGATGTGGGAGTGAGTGAGTGTCACCCTGGAGAAAGAAAGAGAGAAAGTATAGAAATGACAAAAGCTTAAAGTATAAATCCGCGTAATAATCACATTTATTTGTTGAGAGAAAGAGAAATCCCTTGCTTCGTACTCTTCTTCTCTAAAATACAGATTGTAAAGAGTCGTTGCCTCACTTTACTGCGAGTAGCGAACTGTGGGATTAAGTATAAGACAAGAACATTTGATGGCTGAAACGAAATGATTCCATAAGTGGGTAGATTCTACGTGTACCTACTTGAACTTCTTGTCGAATCGTACTTTGCCAAAAACCAATTTACAAGTTGGTATCTAAACGTTGCTTTGTGGTCAAAGAAAGAAGTTGGCCGTAATGACTTGTTGGCCTGTCGCATCAGAATCACAAACAGCAAGCATGCATGCAATGCAATAGCTTTAAGTTAAACATTTCTAATTTGTCCGCCGCCTGAAAAACTTTTTAAAAACGTGGTCAATTCAAAAAACCAGCATCACATCAGGGTCTGATGAAAACGTCAGGAACAGTAGAGAATTAATAAAATTCTACATTTGGAAAGTAACTTTTACTTTTCCTCATTTTCCTTGCCACCAAACCACCAAATATGTGTGTATGTAAACAAACAGTAAATAATTGCTCAAATGAGTTGGAATAATTTGGTAAGATGGATGGAGAAAGTTTTTTTAATTAGCTGGTAAAATGTCGTGGGTTTTTTCTGATTAGAAAAACTTTTGTGCGTCGCATTAATTGTGAGCCAAAAATCACCACTTGTTTCAAAAATTGAGCCTTATCCGAGAGAAAAGTGTACTGCCAGTCTGTCGTTCAGCTCAGTCAGTCATCATAGATACATCATATGTCATAGAGAGAAGACTGGTTGGCGATAGATACCTAGATGCCTTTCACTTGATGCTGCTTCAGCAGAAAATGACATTGGCAATTGCATTGCAGCGATACAGGAATTGTCTGTAGCACTGTCAGTGTGACTGGAACAAGCAATTCTCACAATTCCCAAAAGACTCCTTTCCCCATTTTCTTCCTCTTCTTCAATCTATCTACCATCAATAGTAGGAAGCGTAACACAAAGTAAACTAAACTACAATCGAATTCTGTTACATCACATCACATTACTACATGCTCCAGAATAGCAATTCAGAAAGGGTTTGAGTGAGTGAGTTTTTGAGATGAGAATGGAATCACAATCAAAGTAGTTAGATTTGGAAAAAGGGAATTATTTACGAGAATCCCTCGTCTCGTCCTTGCAAACTTAAGCAGGCAGGCAGGCTTTCAAATTGAAGATACGATTATAAGCAAATTTAACCCATTCAGTCAGGCATTCTTGCTCGGCTGAGGATTTATTGTCTTCGCTTAAAGTACCATTAAGCACGGTGTTGTGATTTTTGTGAATGTATTTGTATCGCTTTTTACTATGTCATCAACGAAATACAATGCCTTTTTCTGTTTTGAAATTGGTACTTACTTATGTGTATAAAATTTGGTGCAGGTCCAAACTGATTCCTGCTTTATTTATTGAATAACAATGCGTTGATGAGTAATTGTGAGGAAGGCAAACAAAGAACGATGGGAAGGAGTGGACTAATTTCCTCCCTCTATACACCTTTAGTTTGTACTTTCTTTTGATCAGCTACTATTCGATCTTTAACGATGTTATACGACTACGGTTTGCGCAGTCCAGAAGCAGATTTCAATCAATCAGCATTAACCGCAACCAATAAGCCAGACAACCAGTTAACACTGCCAGGTTTCCCTTCATGTTCTCGACTCGAGCTTACCTTTTTCAGCCAAGACGCTTCAAAGACTGAAATCATGTCAGTCCAACTTTTACACCTTCTCCTGATGAACAGAAGAGCGAGACCATGGTTTTAATTTGCCGGTGTTCAAAGGCAGTCTGGAATTCCATTCGGAACTTTTCCTTTCTCTTCCTTCTCGATCGTTATTGTCATTCTTTTATAAATACGCATACCTTCCCCCTTTCTTTTAGAAATACTTTTACACGTCGTTGTCATACCTACGTAGGTACTTAAATAACTTACAATCAGAACCAAAACCAACCAATAACAATGTTGAATTGAGGCTTAAGAACACTATTGTTGATTTCATTTATTCATTTCATTTCATATCTCACTTTCTTTAATGGGAACCTTATTCATTGCGATGCTATGCTACTTTACTTTAACATTGCTACTTTCTTCCCTCATGGTCTTCTTGAGTTGAGTTGACTTGACTACTCATCCTCAGTTCTTTTTTCTTTTCTTTTTGTGCATGCCTGCCTCTATTATAGTCTTTTGTTGAGTGGAGAATACTTTCTTCTTAAATTCATTCTTTGATATCTCCATTATATTCTTCCATTTCATTGGCATATAAAGTAAGTACCAAGTTCTCTTCCATTCTATGTGTCAGTGTCGGCCGATGATGAGATCAAATAAATAAATGAAAGTCGGTCAAATCTTAGAGTAAAGAAGCGAGTAAAATACTTGGTCACGTTTTAAAGTCCAAGCATGCCTGCATATTTGTAGTGCCTTCTAACGTTCGTTGTAGTCCCGAATGCGCATATAACAATTAACAAAAAGTACAATCAATTGCTTAAGTGAGACTGGTTCCTTCAATCACCAGGAGGATAATAGAAATTAGAAATTCAAATTTATTTAAGCTCTAAAATGTTGCGCATTGTATGGAATGTGTCCCATTTCA
>JAQIWU010000435.1:0-26472 GCA_034696445.1 Isotomiella minor
TTACAATTCCAAATAGTACAGTTATCTATGTAGTAATTAATTATACCACGATAGAATAGTAGACAAAGTAATTGGAGGAAAGAAAAGCCATGAAACCTGTGAGACTGACTGTAAATTGGAAAACCTTACTTGTTTGAATTGTCGTGTACGCTAGTAGTGGCATGTTGTATGTGGTAGAATTGAATTGTTAGACCATATTTAAGCTAATTTAAATTCGCATGCATTTTTGAGGCCCTCTGATATGGAATTGTTGTTATTGTCTTTGCCCTAACTAGTCAATTCGGTGTTTGACTCACTTTGAGTTTAGCTGAGTTAATTTAGTAACGTCCCAAAGCATTTGTGATTGATTAAGTATTGTGTAAACACCAACAGTTTAAGGGATGGAGATGTAAAGTAAGTTATTTGTATTCATGATGTATGTACCTTCAAACAACTCCCTTGCATATTTTTTGTTGCAATTTTTTCATTGTTGACTCAACAGAATGCATGGTTAATTTATAATCGATTATGTCGGTGCTTTTATTTTAAAAAAAAATCGTTTAAGTTGGAATAAACGTACGTGATATTTTAATGTAATAATTGTAATTTCTTCAGCTACTTTTGAACCACGATAAGTACAGAGAGTAAGTAGCATATATAAGTAAAACTTTTACCTTTTACGTGCACTCAAAAAAAGCTCAAAAAGAATGGCAAGAACCAATTCAAATTCATGAAGGTACTATAATACAAGCGAAAAATCTCGTTTTTTGGCATCTCACAAAGCATCATATATCTAATTTCTTGAACAGCATTTCTGTTAGGTACGTATTTCGAGCATTAAAAATTATTTACTTAAGTGCGTGTGCGGAGTAAAGTACTCGTATGATAAGTATTATATAACACTTAGGCGGATTGACGTAAATAATAAATGAATATATAAAAAAGCGACGGTATAAATTGGATTCTCTGACAGACTACCTATCTATTATTTGGTATATTTTGTGGAGTATACGTATATGCGATTAAGAAGAAGACTGTGGCCGATTCTTGGAGGAAGAAGAAGTTGAGGCAATAGACTGTCTACTAGGCGAATTTGAAGCAGGTGGAGAATTATTGTGAAGGCTTGTTTCAGAAGACGTTGAAGACTTTCTTGTCCCATTACCACAACTGCTCAGCAGACTTGCTACAATCCCATTCCCATTGGATGCTGATGAAGGTTGTGAGTTTGACGAATTGGAGTCTTTTCCTCCTCCTCGAATCATTTCCAGAAAAGTTGTTAATCCACCCCCATTTCCGCTACTACTTCCGCTTCCGACCACACTCCCCCGTGAACTTGATGGATTTGAAGCGTTTTTGGAACTTCCAACAGAACCATTGCGTCCTTCGGCTGTCAGCTTCACACTTTCTTCCAGGGCACACGGGGTCAACCATTCTTTGGGAATTATTCGCTCCACAAATGGAATACAGGAGCTGACGTAGGCCAAACGGTTGACCCAGTTTGGAGGTTCTTTCCCACATAATAACTAAAGTAAAAAAGAAGAGATTAATGTTAGGATGCCCAGGAAAAAATGTCTTTGCACTGATGCCTACCTGACATAGCTCTTTGGAAAAGTGGTTACAATTTTTACTCATTAAATGATAACTGATTCCTTTAAAGTCCCGTCCTAAATGGGTCACAGCTTGCTTCACTTCCTCCTTCGTAAAGTTGGTATATCCCAAGTGAACCGTCTCCCTGAAGGAAATAAATGTGCAAATCACAATCATAATTATGCCTTGATTTCCTTGCAAAAGAAACTCACTTGTACTTGTAATGCTCCCCAAGATCGTCCGAGTCTTTGGGAGTAATTTCAAAAATGCCCGAAAACTCGAAGGGATGTCCACCATACGCGAATTCAACGCCATGGACTTCTATCCCGGTGTGGAACACGCCCACGCCTACAAAAAATACAATAAAGTATAAGTCCTCGTCCTCTTAAAAAATGCGTCAATGATTTATTACCGATGGCCGTTGTGTACTGATTCGTCCAGTACTATAAAAAGAAGAAGACAAAGGCACACTCAATTACAGTTTTGTTGAACAAAAGGCACAGTCTTACCATGTCGTAAATATTTAAAAGCACGGGGTGATTAGGTTCCATATCCATTTCTTATCCTTTCTACGTCGTCGTACGTCACAGAAATTTTGAGCTTATCTGATTATCTATAGCCCTCGATCCTCTCTTCCGCGTCTTCGAGGGTGTTTAGGCACTACAAATCCAAAGAAGATCCTATAAAATCAATCAGCCCCTTCACAGAAGAACCTTACCTTAATGAAGGAGACGACAAAAAGTAGGATGATAGATAACCTCCTCCTCTAAACTTCAAGATGACATTTCACAAAGACCTTTCA
This sequence comes from Isotomiella minor, assembly GCA_034696445.1. Classification (NCBI taxonomy): domain Eukaryota; kingdom Metazoa; phylum Arthropoda; class Collembola; order Entomobryomorpha; family Isotomidae; genus Isotomiella; species Isotomiella minor. Next base: position 2,369 of record JAQIWU010000435.1, read on the forward strand.
AACTAACGTCGTCACTCTTTCTTTTCCTCGCAAAACGATGACGACTGACGGACAAAAATTTGGAACTGATTCAAGACTCAAGTGTCAATTTGATGATGCAGCACAAAAAATAAATAAAAGTGATTCATTCTGCAATCTGACCAGAGTTGACCTCCCTTTCCATCTGTCTTGGGGCAAGTTGGCCTTGTGTGCGAATCAAATCTGATTCGAGACTTTGCAGCTGTAAGATCGAGTGGTTTGTAGAAAACAATTATTGAAGATAAGCCCTTAACATTTTAATCATGAGTGCCACTGGTGGTGGGATGAGGGCATTCGTGAGTCGGAACCGCTTCATGATCATCTTCACGGCTGGGTTTGGTCTGGCGAATTATGGCTGGTGGGTCCTTCAAGATGACACTAGATTTGTTCATCCCTCAGAGAAGAGGGAGTACCCAGCCATCACGGTAGATAAATACATAAATGGCTTATCATCGTGTTTATCATAGTTTGACTGTTGTGTCATTGTCATTGTTTTAGGTTGGGAAACATGCGTTGGCCTCCGTCGGAATTGGAGAGCATCCGAAGAAGCCCCACGAGAGGTAGCAAGATCTCATCGTCGTCGTCACTGAAGACGGAAAAGCTTTTATGTCGTCGTCGTTAAATACTTTAAGTAGTATTTTGTATAATGGACTAGACTAATTATAAAATATGTACCTATACTATGCATCCTATCCTACGTTTACTCCATGGCATAGACTAGGATGAGGTAAACCGAATGAATTCGAAACATTCAGGCCAAATAATATGTAGTAATCGAAATGTAATAAAAGCAATACGAAAGTTTGTAACGTCAAACAAAAGTAATCAGTATCAGTGCACAAATTGAGTAATTAGGCAGGTTTGTTTAATCAATAGGCCGTAAATTCTCATTCTACCCCATACACGGTAAACGTATCCTGGTAAAGGTAAAACCTGCACTTAGGGAGGGACATAAGGCCATAGTACATATTTTCCCATCCTAGTTTTGAGATTTTCGGTGAGAAGCAAAGGCGATTGTCCGGTAGATTGACCAAATCACAGCTCAGGTTGTCCGGAAACGGGACACTAAGCGATGCGTCCATTCGAAGGGGGGAGGATGTTGGTTCAATAAATCAATACTCCTAATCTACCGGTTCGATCCTTCACCTCTTCTTCTTCTTATCCTCTTCCTCTTCTCTAAAATTATTCGACTTGATAAACTGCAACTGCACTCTACAAAGGTAAGTCTTACCTTACCCCCAATTAATTAGTCCCTCAATATAGTTGCCCTTATAACCTTTTCATTCTTGACAGGGCTATGAGTAACAGTCGACGGATCGAAGGCCTTCCCTTCCTCCCTGGGAACACATTCTTGGACCCCACCCTATCCGACTTCCGCAAAAGTCAAACCTTCTTCCACAAGAATGGATTCTTCAACCCGAAAGAGGAGTATCTTGGAATTGGAAACTGTCCCATCCCAGCAAAATGTCTCACCGTCAAAGACCTCTTCGACATGTACAACTACGACCCCAGTCTTACCTACGGACTCCCTCGTGAGAGGCCTCCTAAACCCCTCGTCCCTGCCTTCGTAGCACTGGAAAAGAAAACACTCCGCTTCTTCGGCTACTACAAGGAGACGGTGAACAATTCCCAGCAAGAGATCTATCGGGTGAGACATGTCAACCTGTACTACTACCTCGAGGACGACTCCATCATGGTTGAGGAGCCCAAAATTGAAAATTCTGGACTCATGCAAGGCAAGTTTTTGATGCGACATAAAATTCCGAAGAATGACTTGGGAGAGTTTTGGCACTGGAAGGACTTGAACGTCAAGTGCGACATCATGCTCTACTCACGAGCCATCCGTCTTACGGACTGTGACACCTTCACGAAGGACTTTTATGAAAATGAAGGCGTCATTCTGAACGACCCTGAGCTCCGACCCGCGGACCCGTACATGATCACACGAGCGGACTCAATGAAGAAAAAGGCTTGCTACCCATTCGACGTTATGAACGACCGGAGGAAGAAGTACATGGAGTTTGGACAAAAAGTTCTTCGTTTCCACTGCGTGTGGGACGAGCGTGAGGAGGAGTACGGGGAACTTCGACGCTTCGACCTTCTCTACCACCTGCAAGATGACTGCGTGGAAGTGTTGGAGATCCATGAGGAAAACGATGGACGAGATCCGTACAAGCTTCTCTTGCACAAGATACGGCTTCCCAAGAATTGGAGAGACCTCCTCTTTGACTTCCCCGTCGGGTCAACGTTCCCCTTCCGCTACGACCCAGTCCTCTGCTACTATGAACCTAAGGACTTCAAGATTGGAGAGACGATTCATGTCTTTGGTCGGCGATTCTTGATTTACGACTTGGACAACTTTACAAAGCAGTACTACAAGGATCACTTTGGGTATACGGACTTCACTCCGATTTGCATCGAGCGGCCCAAGGAACCAAAGAAGCCCCCGCCAACTGTACCCTACAATGGCTGGGGATCCCCTGAAGACTCACTCCAGTCGACCCTTCGCATCGTCCCTCAACGCCCTCGCTACGACGCCATTAAGGCACTCACCTTCGAGTTGAAGGTGCTCAAGTACGGAGTCGTCCTGGACTCAACTCGACCAGAGGACCAAGGTCGAGAATTCATCCTGCAGTACCGTCTCCTGGATGACAAGATCTCCGTGTACGAGAAACAAGTGCGGAATTCTGGATGGCGGGGAGGGAAGTGGTTGGACTACACCAAAGTGTTGAAACCCGGGGCCTCAAAGACGGACCCCGAGTACTATGGACCCCACGACATCTACGTCGGGGCAATGGTGGACATTTTCAACACTCGCTTCTGCGTCAACTCAGTGGATCGCTACGTCCTGGACTTCATGAACGCGAACCCAGACTGCTTCCCAGAGCATGTCAAGGAGAATATCAAGGCCTACTTTGAGTGCCTCGAGTGTCAAAAGGATGACAAGAAGGTGGACATTTGTGACCGAGGCAAACCCGTGTGTGAGGAACCCTTGGGCGAAGGGTTCTTTGAGCAATTGGGTCTCGGGATTCAACAACGTCGTGTGGATCCTTGTGAGGAGAATCCCAACCCATGCCCCATGCCTTACGAGTGGGACATGTGTCGTAAACTAGGCGTCAACTGTGGAATCCCACAAGATCCCGAAGTCTCATGCAGAGCCCCTGTGACCGGACTCTCCGGAGATCCCTTCCCATCTGACGGCGTCTGTCCCCGACCCAGCCCAGGGAACAAGGAGATGTTCGTCACAAAGGAGTTGATGCCATGCAAGCCCGTCTGCAATCTGATCCCAGATCCACTCCCACCCAACCCGAAACTTGCTGAGGATGCTCAATGCATCCCTCCAGACCAATACGACTGTCTCAAGAACCACCGCTTCGACTTCTACAACCCACCCCCAGGGGGGAAGAAACGACGTGGCTATGTCACCCAGTCCGAGTATGACCGACTCCAAAGGAAGCCATGCACTCAGGTTGATGCCTGCTGTGACGGGGACTACTTGGTCAAGTCCCACTACATCACGAGTCAAGACATGAAGAAGATGGCGGCCAAGGGGAGGGGGAACAATAATGCCGCTGAGGATGAGGATCAGAATAAAATCAAATGATAATCACACGTCATGGCTCTGCTAGCTTAAAAACTTAACATTTTTGATTGACTAAGATTAGAAGTAACTGAATAAAGAAAAGAAGAGCATCTTTTGCATGAAAAAAGTCTCAATGTTTTTCTAAAATGCATCTTTGAAAGAGGAAAAGAGACATGAGAAGGCATTTTGCATTTCCTTTGTTGCTGCTATGCTGCATTTTGCATTAAAATTGACGTCGTATAAAATAACTTTAGAGAGAGTCATCCTTGGACGAAGGACAAGAGGGATCTGTTGGAAAGTCATATCTTGCGAGGACGAATATGCCACTTTCCAATGAGCTGACAACCCCACCGGATTGGGATGACCACTACAACCAATCCCTCCGACACCCTAGACCCTTTCTCAATCTCAAAGTTGACCCTGGTTCGAAGGAATTCCAAGTCTTGGAAGACTTGATTGGCCCGGGGGCATGTACAATCAATGAAATACATCGCGTCGTCAATCCAGTCTTGTGGAGAAGGTTTTTGGTCACGAGAAAGGAACTTATTTGCACAAAGTCGAACGACGTGGGAATCCTTGGTTCTTTGGGAATGGAGGGTGATGAGATAGCCAACAGGACAGCCAGCCTGCCTTTGAACCCTCATCTGGACCAGTACGTGGACAACGTGGCCCTCCTCTTCCACTGCACGAGAAAAGGAACGGACGTGGACGCTATTCTAAGTCAAGGATTGGATGACAGACTTGCCAAAGGTGGATCTTATGGAAGGGGCATTTATTTTGCAGATGACCCTGTAAAGTCGTTGAATTACGACGGGACGGGTGGAACACTCTTCATTTTTGCTGTACATTTGGGCGACTGCTGTCTAGCCCCTGGTGGCAGCATCATCATAGAACCAGAGAAAGCAAACACGCAGAAAAGGAATCAAATGGACTTGTTTTTTGACTCAGTTGTGGGCGGACTTGGTGATTACAATGAATACGTGATCTTCAGTCGTCATCAGTGTTGCCCACTGTACATGGTATCATGTCGAAAAGGGGTCACAGGACACTACGATTCGGCTCTGCGAAAGAAACCACCTCCGTTCGTGTGGGTCGGGAATCCATCCCTCCCAAATACTGGGAACCATCCCTCTTCTTGGCCATTTTTTGCGAAAGTCATCTTTCAAGAAATGTATCCTCCACATCCACCACCGAGTGAAGTGAACGTTACAGGTATCATGGCTCCAAACAACAAGAAAGGTCTTTATCTCTGTAAGACTTTGAAAGAGTTGATCAATTCAACGGATACCCCTGCCCTGCACAGGACCGTGACATCTGGAAAAATGTAATATGATCAAAATGAAATTACCTTATGAGCTGGAGCCTGACGTCTTATTCTGTATTTTTCAGCCTGTTCAACAGTGCGGAGCGACTTGTGACGGAGGCTAGAAAGGCTTTTAAGACTGGAGATGAGGAACAGGCCTTCATTCTGTACATGCGGGCAGCGTCCTTGTATATGAAAGTCAAGGAATGTCCGACGGATCCTAAGGAACTAACATACTACCAGCACTTGATGAGGGTGAATTTGTTGGAATCTATTGAGACGGCTGAAACACTCAAGAGGAGTCTGCGAACAAGATATGCCAAATCACATCATCACACAACAGGTTATCATCAGTGAGTCATCAAAGACATAAAGAAATAGGGGCTCAGATGGGATAAGAGCACCGATAATCAACAAAGTGAATACAAAAATTGAATTTATGTTGCTTAATTGCTTAAAATTGATGGATTGAGAAGTAAAGAAAAGCAGAGCGTTTTTTGCATGAAAAAGTCTCAACTCTCCCGGGATTTAGGATTTCTCTTTGTGCTTAAAAGCGTGCGGGAATCGGTTAAAAAAGAAGAGGCAAGCAACAAGTCAGAAGTGGCAGTTCTTGTCTTCTTTGTTTCGAGCTCACTTCACTTTTTTGCTTTTGTCCAGTTGAATTTTTTGGAAAGTTTTTTGAAGTGTCTTTGACTTGATCAATTGAATTATGAGTGGCCGAAGAAATGGTTTTGGGTCTGGTCGGAGGGCCCCCTTCGGTGACCCTCGATCCCCCTCCCCGGACCTCATGACGAGTGAGGATGAGGACTTGGGTCGACCCGAGGACATTACGAGCCCTGAGCCTGAGGAGGAGTCGGAGGGGGAGGACCTCTTTGGAGATAACATGGAGAGGTGAGGAAGGAAGGGACACTTGGGATGGATTTGAAATTGATGAATGGTCACCTTTTTTTTATAGGGACTACCGGCCCATGCCGCAGCAAGATCGCTATGACCCTGACATGGTGGACGATGATGACGACCTCTCAGAGGTGTCATTTGGAGGAAGGATGGAGGCTGAGGCGGAAATGCGGAGGAGGGACCGTGCCCTTGGGCGGACGATGGGGCGTCGTGGATTGGAACATCTTTATGGTACAGCTTTTTTGACGTGTTCCTAAGTCTGATCCTAATCCTTTGGCGTAATTATGTAGATGGGGATGAAGATGAAGATCTTCCTCGACGTCAAAAAAGGCATTTCCGAAAGGATGATGAGGACACGGATATGGAGAAGGAGGATCAGGTGATGGTTTCGATAATTGATTCGAAATTCAAGTCAATTGACTTTCTCTTTTCCTTGTAGTATGAGACGATCGAAAACTTGGAAGACAGCAGGGGAATGCCGTTGCCTGAATGGGTGTCTCAACCCACGACGAGGAATGAAATTCTGAATCGATTTAAACACTTTCTTCGAACTTTTGTGGACGACAAAGGGGTCTTGGTTTTCAAAGAGAGGATTCGCCGTATGGTTGAAGGTTCAAGGGCAAGTATTGAAATGTCGTACTCGGAATTGGCGATGGGGGAGCAGACGTTGGCTTTTTTCCTGCCTGAAGTGCCTGATATCCTTTTGAAAACATTTGACGAAGGCTTGAAACAAGTCGTGGGCACCCTGTACAAGAAATACATTGACGTTAAAAAAGAATTTCATGTCCGAATTGCCAATTTGCCACTGCTTGAGGATATCCGAACTCTTCGTCAACTTCATTTGAACCAATTGGTAATCAGTTTATTTAGCTGATGTGATTCAGAAGTGCAGAATGGTTTATTTGTTTGCAGATTCGAGTTTCTGGGGTGGTCAGTTCTTCCACCGGTGTCTTGCCTCAACTTGCGATTGCTTGCTACATTTGTTCGCACTGTGGATTTCAAATGGGCCCATTTGTCCAGCCCCCGGATGAAGAAGTTTCCCCTAAAACCTGCGTGGAATGCCAGAGGGGAGGACCATTCACGCTAAACATGGAGAGAACGGTGTATCAAAACTACCAGAGACTTGTAATTCAGGAGTCGCCCGGAAAAGTTCCTGCCGGACGTTTGCCTAGATCTAAGGATGTAATTTGCCAGGAAGATCTTACCGATCTGTGCAAACCGGGAGATGAAATTGATGTTACTGGTATGTGTAAGCCTAAGCCTCAAGATTAAGCAAGATAAACTAAGGACGAAAACCATGCTTTTTACAGGAATATACACGAACAATTACGATGGCTCATTAAATGTGAAGCAGGGTTTCCCTGTTTTCTCTACGGTAATCTTGGCCAACCACATCGTGAAGAAAGATGATCGCTCTGCTGTGGATCATTTGACAGATGAGGATATCAAAACGATTACCAGTTTGAGCAAGGATGACCATATTGCTGACAGAATAATTGCAAGCATTGCGCCGTCCATCTATGGTCATTATGACATCAAGCGAGCAATTGCTTTATCGTTGTTTGGAGGAGAAGAAAAGAACCCAGGTACGTCTAAAATTAGCCACGATTTAGTTATTTAAACAAATTGCTCATGTCCTTTGACAATACTTTTTACAGGGGAGAAACATCGAGTCCGTGGGGACATAAACGTCCTTCTTTGTGGAGATCCTGGTACAGCAAAGTCACAATTTTTGAAGTTCATCGAAAAAGTGTCTCCACGAGCCATTTTTACCACTGGACAAGGAGCTTCTGCGGTTGGTTTGACTGCCTATGTGCAGCGTTCGCAGTTGACAAAAGAGTGGACATTGGAGGCAGGGGCTCTTGTCTTGGCTGACAGAGGTGTCTGTCTTATCGACGAGTTTGATAAGGTAAGAAGCAATGCATGCATAATGAATTGTTTTACAATGGTAAAAAATGTTAGATGAATGATGCTGACCGTACCAGCATCCACGAAGCCATGGAGCAGCAGACCATAAGTATCTCTAAAGCTGGGATTGTGACATCATTGAAGGCACGTTGTGCTATTATTGCTGCTTCCAACCCGATTGGAGGTCAATACGATTCCTCTTTGACTTTCTCTGAAAATGTAAGTTCATTCAAACACAGCAGGTCATTCATGGGCACTTACCTTACTTCACTGTTGCACAGGTGGATTTATCGGAACCAATTTTATCTCGATTCGACGTTCTGTGCGTAGTCCGAGATATTCCTGATCCTGAACAAGATGAAAGGCTTGCGAGATTCGTAGTGAACTCGCATATTCGGCATCATCCCAACAATAAGCATGGGCGAGGCGAGGATGATGAAGGGTCTGATGACGAAGAAGTTGACAGTGTGGCTGACTACGCAATGGGTACTCCCGATGGAAGAGGAAGAAATGAAGCTGACTTCGATGTAAAGCTTAATTGACATTTTCTACAAATGGAAATTAATTTAATTTGTCTCAACCCTTTTAGGCATTAGGGACTGAAGATGACGCATCTCCTTATTCCAATGTGGAGAAAATTCCTCAAGATCTCCTTCGAAAGTACATTGTTTATGCAAAAGAAAAAATCCATCCCAAACTGTACCAAACTCAAACGGATGAAGAGCGAATTGCGAAACTGTACAGTGAACTTCGAAGGGAATCGATGGTAAGAACTTTTCTCTTTCTTGGTCATTGAATTTTAATTTTGAACTATTTTTTTACGCTGATTTAGAATACTGGCAGCATTCCCATCACTGTGCGTCACATTGAAAGCATCATAAGATTGGCTGAGGCGCATGCCAAAGTGCACTTGCGACCGGTTGTAATTGACGACGATATCAACATGGCTATCCGTATTATGCTGGAGAGTTTCGTTGACACTCAAAAGTTTTCGGTTATGAGAAATATGCGCAAGGTACGTTTCTTTGTTACTTCAAAAGCTGTAACTTTGATTTAATTGCAATGTCCATCTTTTTAGCAATTCCACCGCTACTTATCGTACAAGAAGGATACTACTGAATTGCTCCTTTTCCTCCTCAAACAAATGACCCATGAACACGCTGCTTATTTCCAATCCAAGTATCGTTCAACTACACACCCGGTCGAAATTAGTGAAAAGGATTTTGCAGAGAAGGTAATCTCGGACTCTCTTTAAAAACATTAAGATTAATTGCTGTTACTTTCCTTTTACAGGCTCGAAATATCAATATTCATAACGTCAAACCATTCTACAAGAGCGACATTTTCCTCAAGAATCATTTCCAGTATATTCCAGCTCGGAAAATGATTGTACAAGTTTTCCCTGAAGAAAATTGAGACGACGACCAACCCTTTGGATTTTTTAATTTAATTTGTGTTTTGTACGACTCTACTTAATTTGATTTATATGAAAGACTTTTAATGTTATCCCTACTTTTTAAACGACCCATATTTCATTCTTCTAGGACATTTCAGAAGTCCAGGTTAAATCTAAAAATAGCTGCTCCGGCTGCACTAATTTTTAAACAAATGTAATTCCTTTTGTCCAGTGAAGAATTATTCTGCACATCGTAATAACAATTGTTGTAACGTTGTCCAATGTATATGGATGAGGAAGCTACATAAGTAAATATTCTCCATAATTCTAAGTCTTACATAAATTGTTACACTCATCGATTATGCATTCAACTTACTTTGACTTGCATGTTTCTCTCATTGCCCCACGAAGTTCGGGGATTAGAAAATTGATTGATTCGAGAAGGCGTGTTAAGGTAATGGATGAACTATGCTAATCAATCAAATCTGCGTTCTAATGACCCTCATCTCGTGACTTTGACTTGACTTATGTAACGCAGCGTAACAGGTACCATTGCTGAACACCTGCAGGTAGTAATAGTAATGTCGCAGTTTAACTTTAACTAACTGGTAAGGTCAGGATCGAAAGTTTTAGAATGTTTATGCTGATTGAATGGTTGTAATTTGCGTCTTTAAGAGATAAAGAAAGCTATAAGTACCTCCCCACCTTTCCAATTATGATAGACGCAGTGCATTCGGCATTCTTTTGTCTCAGCGTTCCTTTTATTTTGCCAGATTTTTTTATAAATAAAAATCATGCAGATAAAAGTGAATTATCCCATCATCATAACCTCGTCTTCGGACACCAAGATTTCCTTAGAAGAGGAAAACGTTAAGAGTGCCAAGCCACTTCCTTCTTCAATCCCTCGTCATGTTGTTTGGCTTCTTCATCTTTGGACGTGGTGGAGGCAAAAGGTAAGTCATTTTTTTCTAGGTTCTATCTAGGTTGTGCATGGTAGGGGAGTGTTGAGATTAGGTGTGCATACTATTCGTTAGAATAGAATACCAGAGGACTTTTTATGACATGGACGAGTGACTTTTCAGGAATTGTGGACGACTGCTTTGAACTACCTGGCTTCCTTTTTGATTTTCACTCATCATCCCCACCCCCTTCCTTTTCCTTTCATTCTAATAAAGTGGAGTCATACAATAAAAGGCATGACGTTGTCAGACTTGCAACAAAAATCGTAGCTTTTGTAATCTCACGGTGCCCCTTAGCAGACTCTTTTCGGTAAGGGTGTTCAGTTAGGATTTTTAGATCTTGTCAAGTGATTTTTTAAACTAAAACCACACAAAAAATGGCGTTTGACACACATTGGGAAACATATTGCGTGTTTGAATGAAAAAAATTGGGATAAAAGTTGAAAGTAGTATACAAAGCCGGAAAAGTCCAAAAAAAGCAGCAAAAAAAGAAGGTTACGCCTATTTAAAGGGATTGAATCTATTGACTGTGTAACTTTCAATTCAAATTCATATCTATATCTCTCTGATATTTTTGGTCCATGTCATGTACTCGTATGTAATATCCTGCGGTTCAAAAAGGAGGTGGCCGGAAACCAGAGATTAACTCGACCTTACAATTTTATCTCATTCATGAATCACTTTTTTGACTTTCTTCCTTTCCCCTTCGACTTGAGAACCTTCACTTTCAGAGCCACTTGGAATCTTGGGTTGTGAAATATGAAATCTGATTCTGACATGTAAAGTCACAATTTATGTTGCCTATTGCGTAATTTTCTTGAGAAAAAAATTCATTCAATTGAGGATTGAGCAGTTTGTCATGTCATAATAATAATGATAATTGTCAGAACCTTTGGAGGATTTTGGGGTTTAAGTGTTATCTGTCTGTATACAAAAGTTAATCTGGCTAAAGCGATATTGACATTATTCTCATTTTACCCATTCATTCATTTACTTTACTTAACAATCCGAAGCCTGTAGAGATTTGACACGACATTCGAGAGGGTATACAAAAAAAAGTCACCCTCCTCGTCATTTTTAGCTTGGGCTTTCCATTTCCACACTTGATTTTGGAGACTTGAGCTTTTTGGGCATGGATTAATTGATGACAAGATCCCTTTATTATTCAATTACTCAATTTATTACATAATTCAATGATGCAAGTTTTTGAAACTTTCCCCTTGCTTCATTTCATTCATTTTGCTCATTGTGATTTATTATCAATCAATCATTCACCATCCCCCTTTACCCGCATAGTGTCAGTAATTGAAGTAATTAAAGTGTCCTCATGTGATTATTTGCCCAAAGCTAAGGTTTTTCCTGTCCCCTATGGTGGAAAAAAAGTAGCAATTTACGAAGCATCCAAGAAGAAGAAAAGACAATAAATGAGAGCAACAAAAAAATCTCAATTCTAAAAATCTCCCAAGTCATCATCATCCAATATCTTCTTGGAGTGCGTGAATTGCTTGGAATTGTGTGTAAAGAAAGATGCTTTCTACATTTATGTCCCATGCTACCATATTTTCTTATCTTCTACAAGTTCCAAGTGTTCGGTTCATCATCATGCCAGATGGATACAATTTAGAATTCAGAAGAAGAAAAGAAGAAGACCGTTGCAAAGTAGTAAGTCGCAACAATGGATTGGAAATGGAGGGATGTATTGAAGAGGAGGGGTAGGTAGGAAGGATGATGATGTGAATGCGAGGCTACTAAAAAACATGGTACAATGTTAAAAAGTGTACGTTTTAAAAATGATGTAATGCTTTAAGCTCTCTTCTCTGGAAGGAAGATTGTATGTACGCTTTAGGGGGGTAGCTAAACTAAGCTGAACAGAATTCTGTTCTTTCTGTGCTGTTCTGAAGGAAAGTGAATAACGAACTCACACTTTAATACCCGTATTCAGAGACGCTGGAGTCTCAGTTTCAGTTTCTCTTTTAGCCAGGGTAGGTGTTTAAGTGTGTAGAGAGCAGAGCAGGGATACCTATTTGTTTACCGCTTTCTCCGCAGTAAAGAAAGATTTCGCAACAAAAAAACTTGTAGATTGGCGAGATCCTGTTTACGCATTTTGTGACATTCCTCAAGTTTATCTTGTTGATTCAGTTTAACAAACTACACACCAAATTACGAGTGACTGATACTTACGGTGGTTGACAAAAATTGTGAGCAACATGACAGAGAATTCAGCCAATTCCTACCAGCCCAATCGTCGATTTGGGATACGGGTAAGAGAAAGCGTCTTGTTTTTCTGATTTTACTTTGTCAAGAATAGATGTATTTTCACTTTATTTGATTGTTTCCACATTTAACAAAAAATGAAGACAAGGAAGAAAGTTGGCGTATTGTCAAAAAGCATAGTTTTATTTTGCTTGACAGAATGTAACGCCGAAATGGAAATGTGGTGAGCTAAGTATTTTTTTAGTTTTACTATTGCCCATTTTTTGTAGTTTCATTCTGTGTGAATTGTGAATAGGTCGACGTTGACACTGACCTAGACTAGAAATTTGTACACCCTTGACAGACTGAGAAAAATGAAATCATGGGAATATTCACAACAACAATAGACTTGAGAAAGAGGGAAGGTACCCTTTGAAATCTCATGCTGCCTTGAGAAGCCTTGAGTCAAGTAAGAGAGGGTGAGAATGAAAAGAAAAAAGCTTAGGTTGCTTCTGCTGGAGAAATGAAATTTGATACTGATGTAAGTAATGATGATAAGTGTACATGTGAAAAAGGTCCGTTACTCATTTCCTAAACTTACGAAACCCCTCTGGACTTATATTTTGTATCCTCTGGACTTTTTTATAAACCTGCAGGAATGGTTGATCTGCCAAATGGTACAGTTTATTAGAGGACAAATAGATTCATTCTTAACCAGCCCCAAAAACGGTTATGATGTAGAATCGAAATATGAGACTCGGGCTGTACCAGCCAGACAAAGCATTTTTTTTTAAATGATAATTGGTCCAAATGGCGTCTTCTCGAACTCTAGAAATAAGAAGCCAAAATCAACAAGTCTGGAAAAGGAATGGAAGGAATGCGTAATTACTTGTCTGGTCATTGACTTTTTAATTATCTAAAGAAGCTAATATTATAATGAGTTGGCTGACATTAAGATCAGATAAACAAAAGTGAAATGGCTTCTTGGTTCATAAAGAAAAAAGAGTTGAATTTGATGTCTTCATTCTATTCATTTTACAGAGCAGCCCCTGGAAGCCTTACGTTGGAGATTTCAAGGCATTGGACACCTTCCTGGCGTCCAAAGACGGTTGGGGATGGTTTGTCCCCAAGTTCATCTGCGCCCTTCTTCGAGGAGTGGGACAGGTTTGTTGAACTTTTTTTTGGAATTGTAACTTTTCGACGCCGTGTCAATTTCTCAAATGCTTTAAATCGAAGTTGCATAGATTGATTGAAGGCTTCTTGCATTATTTTTGTTGCATTAAAAAATAATGGCTTTGAACGAAGGGTCATAAGTCAAGTCAACCATTCAAGGAAATTAATTACTGTTCTCGTGGGTGGCATATGAAAAAGTTGAGACAATTTAAACAAACTTCGCATTTACTTTATCTTTCTCACCATGAAAAATACATTTTTTTTATCATCCTACATTTTTTGCTATATCTCATCTCAACTAACATCGACAATAATGGAAATTACCACCGTGGAGTGGAGGCACTCATTAAATTGACTGTTTCTTTTATCTTGTGACTTCTTCACTTCTTTTTTTATAGAAAGTTTAAAAAGCCCACGACTGGAAAAATTTGACTCTGTTTCTGTTGAATAAAGTAAAAAATAGAAATGCATATGAACGGAAGGAACATAGGCACTACTGGAATAAATTACAGCTTTTGTGATGAATACTTCATGTCATGCGTGGCATGCATGCATGAGTAAAATATTTTACATGTTTTTTAAAACCTCTTTAAATCTTTGTTATTCATAACATTCCATCCACGTCGTCGTGTGTCATGTCGTGACATAACCTTCCTTCCTTCCTAGGTCTTCTCTGGATACTAATTTTAAACAAATGTTCGAAAGTTTAGGGATAAATTCAGCCAAGTATCCTCCAAACTTTTTATTTTATTTTATTAAACCAAAAATTGGCACTTCGTCGTCAAACTTCATCCTCTCATATTACACTTGAGGCAATGTATTTATTCAATAATCTCCTGCACAGAGATTTTAGATGCCATTATCCAGGCTAAGTATTCATTTTTTTGAAGCAGTTACGCAATCTTTTCTCTGGAGGAGCAAATGGTTCATCTCATTATCAGTTTGCATTTAAAGTCTTTAGACAGCTTCCTTTAAATAAATGCAGGGGGAACAGAGAGAGAGTCAGTCGAATTCGAATTAGAAAAAAGTGTATATTTTATTCTATATGCAGAACAGATATTATGAGATACTACTTCTGCTGCTATTGTTGAAACAGTAGAGGGGAGATAAAAATTATGTGCATCACACACACACACACAAAACGAACCATGAATACTGATAAAGTTCCTTTAGGTTAAGTAAAATTATCCCCGGTCTGTTAAGTTTCCAGGAAAGTTCTATCTGCCACCCCTAAACCTAAAAGTTTTTTGGGCAATTAGCCTTTGCGCATTTCTTCTCACGAGACGAGAGAGAATGTCACGTTAAAGTGTACTTAAAAGCATGACTAATTGAGATGAGATGAAGTCTTAAGATGGAGATAAGAACTTGTTTGCATTCCAATAGATTGTCACTGTAAATATCAAATGCGTTGAGAGAAAGTGGCATTTGGAAATGGATATCTGACCAAAAAAATCGACAGCCAGATGTACAATTATTGAATAGGCATTAATGAAATATCACAAGTGCTTTTGAAATAATGGAAGGAGGGGAGATTGAGACTGGAGGGTAGGGCATTATTCTGGAGTGTGCGACATGCAAGTCAAAGTCACCACAACACACTATCATGTTCATAAATCATATACAAATGTATGTCATTATGCATTATGATGCCTATAAATATGAATGAATATTGTTCTGTCCAATTTAATCAAGTTTTTGATATACAATTATTATCCTACAACAACAATGACAAAAACGTGTTCCGACCAAACTCAAAGGGGTTATTATCTATCCAAAATGGGAGGATTTTAAATGTAAAAGCTACATGAAATTGGCTCTAAAACCAAAATGTTGCCATATTGGAATGACATTGATGGAAGGAACTCATTAAAGTGAATAACAATTAGAAAGAGATTGACCAAGATTACATGGTGCAGATGGGTGCGTGGCATTTTTACTTTAGGAAAGTGACCCCACGCCAAAAAAAACTTCGCTTCGCTAACACCGGAAGGGCATGTGGCCGGTGTTTTAGATTAGGTTTTTATGCCGTGTCGTATCACCTGCAATTAATGTTAATGCTTCTTTGGTCCCTACACGTTCCATTGTTTTAACTTGGGGTACACTGAGAAAAGTTGCCTATCCGTTTGTTAAGGTTCTTTCCTCATTTAAATTCTAACAATGTCGTCTTAGTATATGCAGCTTCCGTACATAGGCTCCTATCTTTCTTTGGTCACGCGTTTACATTCATCAATTACGACTTGATTGACTGATGAAATGATGATCATTATTTTATTTTTCTCAGGTGATTTTCTGCAACAACCCCATCGTTGGTCTGGGTATCCTCCTGGCACTCTTTTGGGCTTGTCCGATGGTGGGAGTGGCTGCTGTTACTGCTTCTACCACGGCCATCCTGACTGCAGTTGTAAGTCTGGACTGGAAAAATATAAACAATTTCTGACTTTGTTGTGATTTTATTTGACAGACATTCAGACAAGAGGCTTCTCAAATCCATGCTGGACTCACGACTTACAATGCTGTCCTTGTGGGCACTGTTACGGCTTCCATTTGGACACCAATGTATGGCCAAGAGCTTAACTATGTCATTTGGCTCTTCATCATCCTCATGTCTGCTATCTCGTGAGTAAAAGTTTCCACATGATGCTTTCTCCTATTTGAAACTGTTAAATTGAAACGTCATGCTTTGTTCCTTAGGGTGTTTATCAATGCCTCCCTCTGCAACCTTCTTGGATCCTTCAAGATGCCACTTCCAACCCTGACCTTTCCCTTCAACATCATGTGCCTCCTCCTCTTCACTTGCCTCATGCCAGGGAACATGGGACCTGCTCATCCTGGGAATTCGACTACCGGACTCATGAGAGGACCACCAATAGCCATGGAACATGTCCAACAACTCCCAGAGCCCTTTTCCAACAACACCATTGAAACATCTACGCCGGCTCCAGTGCTTCCAAGAGTCGAACGGGGGGCGGAGCCCTTGCCTGCAGGACCCACTCCCATCCCGAGTGACGCGGACATTGAAAAGATTTCGGTTGAGGATAACGGCACCCTTCACTGGGGAAAGGTAAAGTCTTTGGCATAAGCGTTTGAGAATTGGGATATAATCCTGTTGATTTTTAGACACTTCAAGGAATCCTTCTATCCATGGGACAAGTGTACGGAATCAACAACATGGTTGCGAGCTGCCTCATGCTCTTCTGCACCCTCTTGTACTCTCCCACGGTATTCTTTATGAGTGTCTCTGGAGCCATTTTGGGCACTATTTTTGGTAAGTGTATAAGAAGTCCCTGACTTCTTAAACAAACCTAACTAAAACTAATTTCCTTTTGCAGGCATTGCATTCTCTGAGCCACCTTACGAAGCCGTGTACAATGGACTCTGGGGTTTCAACGCTATTCTGTCAGCTATAGCTATTGGAGGCTTCTTCTACGTCCTGACCATGCACAGTTACCTCACTGCCATGGTCAACGTTGTCTTCACCGTCATCATTCAACACGCCTTGACCATTGCATTTGGCCCAGTAAGTCAACATTAGCTAATGAGACCATTTTACTAAAGATGGACTTTTTTTCCAGTTAAACCTTCCAATCCTCACAATGCCGTTTGTCTTGAGCACATTCTTGTTCCTGCAAATGACTGCTACCGGAGACCACTTGAGACGAGTCTTGACCTTGACGACTCCAGAAATCCACCGAGCCGAATACTTGGCAGAGCTCAAAGCCAACGCTCCCGAGGCCCTTCCACGTGACACGACTGATGAGGTAAGGATTTGTAAATTGTACTTGTACTAAACACTAAACACATTTTTCTCTTTAAAGATTGCTGAAGAAAAGGAATTGGTCTTGAAGGAGGTGAAAGTACTTGTGGAAGACCCGGTGAAGGATGAAAAGAAAGATGAGCAACAGAAGATTGCCGAGTAAAAAATCCTCAAAATGTTAAATTAAATTATTATTGCCAGCTTCATTCTTACTCTATAATGCAATTAACTTTTACCAATTCTCACTCAATCAATCATACAAATACTATAAACCATAAGTTGTTATTTCTTGCCACTTTCTATTTATTTTGTACCGATGATGATATGATTATAATTTTGTAGTGTTTAAATATCGCTTAATGCCTTTAGTGTAAGTTTAAGCCTGAAATCTATGAAGCTCTTCTACGTATTTATTATGATCTACATTCTTTCCTTTTAATGTCCTAGATGTAATGAAATTGACAATAATGTTACAAAAATATAGTTTAAATACAATAAAAAGGGGCTACTGAAAAAGTACAGAGTTTGCATTTAAAATGTATAAAAAGGTGAGTGCCTATGCCTATCGTAATTATGGTTTAACACCAATTTTAATTATTAATGACCTTTTGTATTTTTGTATCTTTCTTTCGACGCAGGATTGTTGTTATACAAGTCATATATGGCGTACAGTAAAGCGAAAAGTTAGGTTAAATGAGCTTGTGTTTATAAATTAATTAATCTTATAAAATAATGGTTGATCCGGTGAATGTCCCATCTTGTTAACTTCCATTCCTTTTAAGTAACTCAATTTTGCTTTTGTCATTAAAGAAATAAAGACTTCAAACCAGTCGTCTGAGAAGGTATCTACAATTAATTAAACGTCATCAGAAAATTCACACCGACGTCTCACTCAAACACTCACCTCACCATCATATCATATTCGTGGTTTCCCAGTTGTTTTGACTTTTCTTGAACCATTCCAACTCCTTTGAGGTTTCGATTGCGATTGTCCCACCTTCCTCTTCTTTTGAAACAATAAGTCAGGAATGAAATAGGTGAGGACTGCTAATCCTACTCCAAGGATAAAGTATCCAAAAATGGCCAGCATTTCAACCATTGTGGAACTATTCCACTGACGAGTTTGTTGACAGCTTTAGCTATATCGAAGACTAAATGTCAAATAGATATGGTATGGTTCGAATGCAGTGCATAAGGAAAACTGCATGACAGGGTTTAGATCAAGCTGTTGACTGGATGTAAGTAATTGATGAAAATAAATTAAAGCACAACCCATCATCTTCTGAAGCTGTATAGAACTTTGACGTCGTAATGTGCTTTACTCGCTGTTGAAAAAAATACAGTTGAGTTTTGGCATTTCATTTCGCATAAGATTTATTTCATTCCACAAATATCAACGACAATTACAATATTTCAAGGTTCCAAAATTATAGATTTTCCAGCAGATTGTGCTCTATACATAAAGCCTACTTTTTGATGTGAATGAATAATGATCATGAGCATTTCAATTAATTATTTCAGGTATGTAGTACCTAATCCATTTTTGCATTCTCTGGGGGTATTTCTGCTCCTAACAGTAATAAGTGCACTTACTTCCAACTTGTATAAAAGTAGGCATTTTAATTTGTACAAGCTATTTTAACTTCAACTTCAAAAAATAAAGCTCCAACATTGAATCAAGCCAACATAATATCTAAATTAGAATTAAAATAACTTGAGATTTGAGCGACTGGCGTCTAAATAATAGACCTTACAACGTACATAACTTTAAGTGCTTGTCCATAATATACAGTCAATTTAGTCATTACTTAATTAGCAGGCTCTGTTTTGATGGGTAAGAGTTTCATGGCAGAAGAAGAAGGCGAGGAGGAGGAGGACGCATCGTGGGAAATATTGATACAACCCCCATTGACAGGAATACTGGTGATGATTTTTATAGATGAGTTTGGCATCCCATTATTCGTCACACCGTCATTACTGTTACTGCTACTATTACTGCTGCTGTGATTAATGGCTTTGTGAAACTTTCCCAGGTAGCTGAGATCTTCTGTGGTGGTGGAGGGTGACCTTTCACCACCACTTCGTCTTCGAGGAGATGAACCAGAAGCGTCTGGTGGTAATGACGAGGATTTGCTTCGAGGACTTGTGGTCACCGTCACCAACTAAAAGTAGATGTAATTAACAACCAAATTAGTCTCAGAGGACATTGTTAACGTTTATACTTACTTCCAAGGGTAGTGGGCTAAGTTCCGACGTTGGAGATCGTCTCAGCACATTCCTAATTGGGGTAATTTGCATCTGCTGCGTTCCACTGTCTTGGTCGTGTAGGGATGACGAATCACTGCAATTTGAAGGGGGTTGAGAATACTCCTGAGATGGTCAAACAAGACTCAATTATAAGAAGCCATGAATGTCATAAAACTAGACACCTACCTGGATTTCCAGACCATTTGAAGCGTCCATCCTAAGTCGTTTTATAGCACCTCCGGAAGAGTGATCGCTTAGAAAGGGTGAAGTGGACCCACTATTCCCAGCACTGCCATTCATGGCTGAGAAGTTACTCACGTCCAACATCATCCCCATTGACTTTTTATTGTTTTGGTTGGAGTAGTTGACATTATTGTTGTTATTTAAGGCTATGGAGGAGGAGAAGGCCTGACTATTATGGCTGGATGAGTAAGGCAGGGAAGAGTCTCTCACAACCTAGAAAAATCATAGGTCCTTGGGTCATTAACAGCGCAATTAGATAAATAATTAATAATAAACCTTCTCCTCACTTTTATGCATACCTGTTTCGCGAGGGCACTCAACTCATCCCGGTAGGTCAGAAGGGCAGGGACATGTTTGCACAATTGGGACGCAGCGTCATTGACACACACTTCATACATGGACAGGGGCTTTGGGAACTTTCTCTTGTTGGGATACGTGCTGCAGTTGGGATCTGGTCGGCCGAAGATGGTGGACATTTTCCGAATCTCTTCCATCCTCCTGGGGTCATTCAATGGCATCCTCATAACCATCTCAAAGTCTCCCCCGCTGAACTTCCTCTTGGAAGGCACTTGAGGCTCGAACACGTAGGGTGGCAGTGTTTTGACGGTTTGGGCGGCAGCTTCGGCAATTTTGGCCAACTCTCCGTCTTGGAGAAAAGGTACTGGGGAGTGGGAACTCCCACTCTCAGAATTACTTTCGGAGGCAGCAGGACTACTTGGTTCTGACCCAGTCCGAATCCTCTGCTCTAGAAAGTGTGCTGGGATGAGTTGATCCACGGGAATCCGCACTTCGTGGGAGCTTGCATTGCTGCTTTTTAAATGTCCATTGGAGAGAGTCGTTGTTGCAGAGGTGGTGATGACCGTGGACCGATTATTGGTAGGACTGGGGTTTGATGGACGTACCACAGGAGATGTGGAGGATGAGGAATGGCTTGGACTGTTACTGTTGGAACTGTGATGTCCATTAAAGTTATTCACACTAGTGGAAATGTGGAGCTTTTGTCTCAAGCCACCATCACCATTTTGAAACATCATCGCCGCATGTTGAGCCGCAGCAGCCATCACTGCAGCTGCAGACCCTGCGGATGGGGATGAGCCCATGTGAGGGTGTTGGTGATGGAAGGAGGGGATGGGGCGGATTGGCAATGTCTGTTGTCCTTGTCCTGTCTGTGAAGGTGGTGGTGGGGCCGGGGACGTTGGAGAAGGTCTTGCAGAGTTCATTTGCATATGGTGATGAGGATGAGGATGGACGGGATTGGATGAAGGAGTTGGGGTCATCAAGGGCAGACCTGGGGTGGAGGAAGACGAGGATGAAGAGGAGGAAGGTGATGGAGATGCTGAGGTCGAAGCTGGGAATGCACCACCACCACGACCAGCAGGAGGACCCCCCACGGGCAAACCAGGAGGAAGCACCGGGGCTTGAAACAAGGCTGTAAAATGAATTCAAAAACATGATAATTAATAACATTCAAGTCCTCGTTTATTTGTGAAGTTTTTAAGGAAAGTGAATTATTGCTGAGCTTGATTTGTCACACATTGCATCCCTCCTGACAGAACAAACATGCTCAACAAGTCTAAAACTTATGTTATTCTACACAATTATAAAATTGAAATTACATGTTTACAAGTTTGTATTTTTTGAATTCCTCATTCATCCTTAATACCTACGTAGAATTGGCAATGTCAGTGGGCTTGGGTTCATAAATCAATCGGCGGTGGTGTCCCATGAATTTAATTACTTGAACCCCTCTCATCTAATCTAAGATCATCTTAAGCAATTAATGCACAAATTCTCACAGAGTTGAAATAAAGTTTAGTAGAGAAAACCTGTAAAAATGTAATTAGATTCCTAGAAATTGCGAGACATGACAGGTTCAACTTTTGTTCTGTGACCTTTTTTGTTCAGAATGTTTGTGCCACGGTAATAATTAGTGTGGCTAATCTTGGGTGACATCGATTATCTACGACAGAAAAAAGTAATAAATCTGTGTTTGCAACTCCTGCTTCATTTTGTTTGATGATCTATAGCTTTGTAATTAAGATTGTCGACGGAAGAAAAACATGAAACAAAGTTGTTCAATAGCATGAGATTTGAAAATTCAAAGACAATCAATACACCAAGATGGAAGCTTCATCGGAACTGAATTTTTGAAATTACGATGTTTCGATTTTCATGGATCGGCGTTTAGCTGTAAACAATGTGAAAGCAGACGCTACTTTTTCTCTCACCCACGTCACCTTCTTTCACTTAAAACAATCAATGACGTCAAATCAATTAAACCCTACAACAATACATGAACATTGCATAGTAGAATCTAAAAAACAGATTCCATGCAAGCTTTTGCTGTACACCAAGTACCTTTTGAACTTTTTTCCTGGTTATGTAAGCCTAATTTAAAAGAACTGGTTTAGGCGGATGCAGTTATGTGTTTTATTTTATTGTTCTCATAAGAAGCTATAAAGCCATTCATTTCTCCTCGACTGACTACCTGGATAAAGTTATGATGTTTTGCCCAGTACCAATAAAGAAGCTTGTAGTGTGAAGATAATTTTTTATATGAACTTTCAAGATTGTCTTACGCATTGAAGGGAAATTGACGACGCACAGGAAAACAGTTTAATCCCCGGGTGTTATATAATTTTTGCATTGTTTGATGCCAAAGCTAAAAAAGATTGGATTTTGAATTTTATAGATGTCTATTGTTCAACAGATTCGGGTACAAACATTGCTTTCCTATCCGACGACTTTATTCACCCGAAAACTCTTTTCATTATCATCAACCTCTAACCTGTTTCGATGATGTTATATAAAACCAATCAAACAACCAAGGAAAAAAATGATGACGCATTTTATTTTGTTGTTTCTGCTTTGTTACAGTTTTCAGTTCATCACCACTTTGTTTTTTTGTGCCACCTTGGCATTGAGCCCTTTGAGTTCTCGTTCTTCTTTTGAGTTCACACCACATCTCTCATTTTTTATACTAAAAGCTTGTTTTCCCAATGCGATGATCGTGATGACAATTTGAAAATGATATCAACAAACAAGACTTGTTTCTCACATTTGGGTTAGCTGAGGTTGAATTATTGACATTACCTTGATTTGTCATCCATTCTTGCAACGCCTTTTGTAGCCTCCTTACATGTAGGGGCTTTGAAGCCATTCCGATGAGAGCCATGATTTCTAAAAATTCTTCTTCCCCAGCTTCACACAATTGTTGGACATCGTCACCTCCCAGCTCAATCATTATGTCAAAGTAGGAGAGGAGATTGGCTCGCTGGAGGACACGGAATAATTGTAGCTCAGAATCTGTCCGTGGGATTCCTGTGAGTGCCACTAGAAAACGTAAGAATAAAAGACAAAAGTTAGTTCCACTATCGAAAAAAAAGAGGTTGATGCATAGAAGTTTTCGCCATGTCTCATCTTGCCCCATCAAAACTTTGCATACCTTTTGGCTTTCCTACTCTTTTATCCATAGCTTGAGCAGTGATTTTATTGTTAAACCTAATTCTAGCACCATTCAACAGTCCAACAACTTTTCCCGTCGTACTGCCGTTCATTTCGATGTCTTTTATAAACATTTTATTTAAAAATTATATCTTTATTTTCGAAACTGGCAACTTTCACCTCACAATTATGCATGAAAAAGGTAAAGAAAGTTCAAAATCCTGAAGTGAAAAGGTAGCTTAAAACACTTCACATAACAAAATGAAAACCTATTATACGTCTACACTCCTCAAGAGCTTGAGAAAGACTAAACTAAAAGCAACTGGAAGTTGTTTTACGCTTCTGCAACGCCGTGCAATTTCTTTAACATTGAACTTATTGCACTTCTTACTACTTTACACAACAATTTAGACAAATACTTTGCTTGTTTGGCTTGTTTTTTATACATATAAAATACCTGTATGTATCCACTCCTTTTATGCCTTTGCAACTTCTTTTGCAATTAAGAAAGAAGAAGAAGTTATAGTGCGTTTATAGTGCAAGGTATCTATCTATCTGAATGAAATGAAATAAAAAGTAGACTGAAGAAGAAAATAACAAGAGTCGCAATCAACGTAAGCAACTCGGTTTTGCTTACGTTGGTAAAGAGGCAATTTAATTTTTTGGTTATATAAGACTAAAAAAACCTTGATCAATCAATGTAACCTTCATCGTCGTCAAATCTCTGAACTGAAGAAAGAAGGCACTATTTATCTCTCAACCTCCACCGACATAAAAATTGAGAGATTGATATGAAGCATTTTTTTAAAAATTAGGTACGCTTTGTGGGTCATTTCATGAATGTCATGTAAATCAAATCAACCCATGACCCCATGATAAAAAGGTGATGGTGATAAGGATATATGGTCTTTCCAATTTGAACTTTCTCCCGAGATTTTCTGTCACATAATCATCAAAACTTTGAAAATTGCAATTTACATGGACAA